>JAOXYM010000026.1:3438404-3450989 GCA_028567055.1 Leptatherina wallacei | reverse complement strand
ACATGGGAGTCTATGGGGATCTGCTCTGTTTTGCAGCCAGCACCTAGTGGAGGAGGGGGGAACTGCAATTTTTGGCAATTCTGCATAGACTTCACATTTCTAAGACAGAGTTTGACGATTAGTTTCATCGTCAGTTTCAATAGCAGGACAGCAAACATGGCAACGTGGTGGAGATCGTGATGATGCACATCCTCAGAAAGAGACATAATAAAAAAGGGGCAGCGCAGTCGAGGGCGCTGGTCTGTGAAGCCATCGTGACTTCTTCTTCTTTTTCTTGTGTATTATTCCTTTTGCTAGTTGCACGTAAGACATACGGCACAGCTATGCCCCCATGATACACAGTCGTGCTCCATTTGCTCCAACTGGCTGCCCATCCATTAGCCATGAAAATGTACAAAAATCCAAATAAAATATTGTAAAGGACGGAAAGAAGACTCCATCTGTATTTATATACACGTTTAAACATACATCTGTATTTAATGTTGAGCATAAATGAGACCATAATGTTCCCATAAAAGAATAGTTTGCTTTTTCACAGTATTTTTCTTTTAATGACATGTGAAGTGATGTTTAATTTTAGTTTTCTAATTCAATTAATTGATCTATTTAACATAATGGCCAGTGGGTGGCAGTTTATGGGATTACTAACTAAGACTGAGAATATACTTGCTGTTTAACCTTGCATATGCAACCGGTTATAATAATAATAATAATACTTTTTATTTGTGTAGCACACTTTAAAATCAAACAACATCTCAAGGTGCTTCTATCCTGACTGTAATTCTTTACATACTTGTTTGTGTACTACACTTGTTACCATAGGATGGCTCATTAGAGAACATGAGGAGATTTACACGGTGATAAATGGAGCTCGACTCCCCTGAAAAGCAGAAGAACTCTATGAAAACCATCACCTGAGACAGTCGGGGGAGCTCTGAAAATATCCACCTTCCGGTTTATATTAAGGTTCCTGATGTATCTTGATTTATTAAATTATTTGTTGTTTCTTCATTTAATACGTAACATTTTCCAATTGACGGTGATCCGTTGAGTTTCCTTCATCGTTGTGGACATTGTTTGTTTGTGTTGCTTGCTGTGAGCCGTATAAACGGTCACCATTTCATTTGCTGGGTTTTGTGGTTGTTAAAGGAACTTTCAGCTTCTATGAGATGTTTATAAGATCATATAAGCTCCATATAGTAGCAGCACAATGTTTTTGACCGTGCTGACCGTGTAATTCATTCCAGTGACAAAATTGTTGAGCCAACTCAGGCGTCGGATGAGTGATGGATAAAAAAAAAACGTCCTCACTTCAGTCTCAGACTGTTTTCCACATACTTTTCACGCCTCGATGAATGTTAACCTCTGACCTTACAGCCAATAAAACTGGTTCCCAGACTGCTCCTGCTGGTTTCTAGCAAACACATCAAGGTCATTTCTGCAAATTCACAACGATGCTTGAAATGCAGAAAAACGCGAGGCAGCCGTGATGAACACACAGAACTAAAAGGAAATATGTTTTCAGCCTAACATCAATTGAAGCAGCTAATGTTGAAGTATACCATCTTAGTAATGGAAACCTATTCTTATGCTTTTGAACAGTCCACTTTAATGACCACTAAGTCTGAAAGGGTTAAACTTTTGGGTCCAGTGTTGACATTGTCTTTTATGACCTCTGTTTTTAAGCAAGCACGCGCCTCATTAGCCATCCTCTCATGATGCTACGCCAGTTTAATTCCTTCACTTCAAAGCAGTTTGTGGAAATATGCCCAAATAATCCCTTTTTTAAAAAAAAAGCTTCTTTGTAATATTCATGTCAAATTTTACATTTCCATCCAGCAAAAATCCTTATTTCCATGTTATTTACAAAGCGATCAGACTGGTAGCTGTTTTATTTTGACACGCTAGCTTCAGTCTTTTGAAACTGAGATTTAAACAACCTTAACATCAACAGGAACATTAATTCAAAATTCTATCAATGTATATCTTAAAAAGCATCACAGAGCCTCTGTTAGCTTGATTAGCCTGGCTAGCTTAGTTAGCTTGATATCTGCACTCTGTTTTCACCACATTTGTGTCTTTTTTATTAGCAATTATCACCAAATATGATGGAAGAAGATTTTAAACAAGCAATAAATCCTCAAAAAAGGTCTATTTTAAGGCACGCTATCATGTTTTCCTGTAGATTTAATGCCTGAACCTAAACAAGCAACAAGTCAAAGTGAAAATCATTTCTATAAAATCCCTCCAACATTTCAATTAAAATCTCAAACCTTTTAAAACTGGTAAAGACTCCGTTTGAGCAAATTAAATGAAAGTAGGTGAGACTGAATTCTTATATCCAGTCATATTTTGTCCATATGCACAGAAAAACAGAAGAGAAGATCACTGTTTTACATACTTACATCAAACTATTTAGGATTATTGTAATTTACCAGAAGAGAAATGCTAAGTACGCGTACGTATGTGATGACATGTGATGGCGGTTTGGTCCCATGAATCGTTTCAGGCAGCTGGATTCTCACAACGTGATTTATGGCAGATGTTTAACACCATAAGTGACCACTCTGGAAATGAGCTAACATGTCAGAATAACAGTTCTTCTACAACATGCTATTATTCATATTAATGCCAGATGGTCCATAATAATCAGGCTTAAATCAGCTGTGTGTTTAGGGGCTTTAAGAAATAATCATCCAGATATTTTTATAATTCTGCCCACACTGATTATGTGCTGCAGGATTGAAATGCCAAGGATAGATATCGAAAGGGGGGGGGGGGGGGGGGGGGGGGGGGCAGGGCTTGCCAACAATGACTTTTTAAACAATGAAAATAGAAGTAAGAAACAGATACGTTATTTTTCTGTTCTCATAAACACATAACTCAAACATTAGGAGACAAATACCCGCAGGCCGGTTTGTCTCCTCCATCTTCATTTGCATGGTTTTTCCATTTTCCTCCCTCCTGTTATCATCATTATTTTTAGATGGGATAGTGGGCACTGTATATGTGTGTGTGTGTGTGTGTGTTGTGTCTTCAGGGCTTTCTCTGTGACACCTATCCATTTGCATTCAGCCACTTGGCAGCAGGAAAGGCCAGCTGGTTACTGATCTGCTGGTTTCTGATCTCATCTTGCCTCACTCTGGTCTGGAGGGATCCCAGACGAAGCCTCGGCCCGCTCCGTTCTCCAGTGACGTGGGGAGTAATAATCCCATAATTTAAACTCTGGGATGCTCCAACACTTGATATCACAGACGGGCTTTTAGTCCCTGAAGTGATACTGTAAGAATAATAGTGTGACATCATCAGAGGTAAAAATACCACAAAGAGCCTCACACACACTTTCTGTAAGTCTCTGTGGGATTATTACGCTGCTGTACAAGCTCACTGGAAAACCATTGATACAGTTATCGTGCTTGGGGGATTGAGCCTTAAATATAAGATGAGGTTGAATATCAGAGAAACTGCTAGAAAGAAAGCTGAAAACTGAACTTGTTAGATTAACGAGTGGAATCGTGTTTTTCTTTCAACTGGTGCCTCAAAATGTGATTCTTTAGTAAATTATTGGGAGTTTTAAGTAAATATCCAGAACTTTCTTTGAGCCTTTATTTGTATCATGAACTTAGAAGCTATAGTACAAAAAAGCTTTTCACCCATTAATGGACAAAACACTGTGTTTCCCACATTAATGTGGGCTCATTCGTTGGCATTATCTGTGTAAAACATCACAGTTTCAATAAGAATTTAGTTGTGATTGTTTATCTTCACTGAAAGGGAACTGAAGTGGTTGGAAACTGTCTCATGACTCATGAAGTTTGTCCGATATGTTTTCATTTACATTTAAATAACCATGCTTGGACGATAAGATCAGATAAGACATCAGATCTGAACTCGCAGTCTAAGGATAAACTTTATTAAATTAGAGAGAAATAAATTTAATGAAATTCATTGTATTTTTTTTTAATTTTATGTCATTTATAAATGTAAAGATCAACTTTAACCATTATAATTAAATTTATTTTGAATTTCATTTAATTCATTGATAATTGATTAAATTAAATGACTAAAATCTGTTTGTCTTCGGACATTTATTTATAAATGAAAATGAATTAAATAAAATTGAACTCAGTTCAATTTATTTTGATTTTATATAACATGCAATTTATAACTAATTGTCTAATAACAGACTTCAGGGCTGACTGTTCAGAGAGAGACAGACTGGAGAACTATTGATCAATACTACTATGATGGATCACAAGCAATTCTGGTTGCTTGCAGCAAAACATAAATAAATAAATAAATAAATAAATAAATAAATAAATAAACAAACAAACAAACAAACAAACAAACAAACAAACAAATAAACAAATAAATAAATGAGTTCTGTGTCTCCGTATTTAACAATAAATAGTAATCTACTTGAATAAATGGGAATAAAGGCAGCTCTCATTCAATGGCTGCCTCTACTTTTCAACACATTATAATGTTTCAGCACCACGGACAGCGCCATAGAAAGACACACCGGAAGTTAGTGTACGTTCAAAAAATAAAAGCCGATAAAACAATGTTTTGAAACTGGGAAAAAAAACGCAAACGCTTTTCCGTTATTTCCAAATGCTTTAGAACAAGTAAATAATAAATAGTTGACTTAATTGTCAAGAAATTTTCTTTTTTTTCTTTTTTAAAAGAGCCAAACAATGAAAAAATTTAAGTGAAATAGTCCCGGATAAAGACACAACGTTTAATAGAGGGCTGAAAATAGAATATGCAGGACAATGTCACGTGTTTTATAAATGATAAAGACAAGAAACAGGGAGAGAAAGCGCTGAGCATTGGCTCTCATTCTGAAGCTCGTACCGGAAGCCCGCGTCGGTCTCGCGGAGCTTGACGCTCGTCTGTTAAATTGCCGCGCGCCGACTGGGTTGTGGATGTTATGACCGGGAGAGTCGCTTGATTCAGACTGAGACACGAGGCTGAGGCTCCGGTACGATGACGGCGTCCAAAGATCCGACCAAGAAGAAGCCGAAGGACTCTCAGCAGGACGAGGTAGTCTGAAAACATCATCAGCTGATTCCTGAGGGGGAAACCTGATGATGCGCTTCAGTGCTTTATATTAGACTAAAAAAGAAAAAGAAAATATGTAACCTATATTTATGAATCCAAACCCCTCAGCTGGTTTGTGACGTTTGTTTTCATGCTGCGTTCAAAGGCAGTCAGACTAATTACAGTCTGCCAAAGTTTTATGATTTGAGATCCTTTAATCAGGCGCGTGTCTCAGTAATTACCGGCCCGCTCACACTCTGCGGTGTGTGTGTGTGTGTGTGTGTGTGTGTGTGTGTGTGTGTGTGTGTGTGTGTGTGTGAGCGCAGGTGAGAGCAGGAGTCTCAGTTAGGTGTGAACAGGATTACATATAAAGTCATTATGAGTCTCAGGGGGGGACCTGTCGCCTCTGACAGGAGGATCAGGCAGCTCAGGAATGATGCGCACAGGATCACACATAATAATTCAGAAAGCATCTTTGTTGTCATCCTGTCTGTTTCTCTTTCTTTGGCACTATTTTCTTTTTATTTGCTTTTGGGAGATTTGCTGTTTTTGCTGTTTTTGGGCCAGTTTTGGACATGTTGTCTTTATTTGGAGATTTTTTTTTGTCTCATCTTTGGTCATTCTGACCAATTTTTGGATGTTTCATGTCTCGTCTTCATAATCTTTGTCATATTGTGTCTCATTTGGCTTCTTTCTCTTATTTTATGTCTTGTTTTAATGAAATCATCGTGTTTCTGTTTCATTTTGTGCAGCTTTTTTCTGATTAGTTAATTAGTTTTTGCTCATTTTGCCATTTACTGGCCACATTCTTTAGTCCCAGGTGTTGTTCCCCCCCTCGTTGCATTTGTTTAGCATCTTTGTCCTCATGCATGTCTTCATTTGGTTGCTTACATTTCTTATTATTCTCTTTTCTTCTCTCGTTTTTATGTTGAGTCATTGTGGCCCATTTTTTCATCCGGAAATGTTTTATTCTGATTATTTTCCTCATTTAACTGCTTTTTCTGTTCATATTTAGTGTATTTCTCCTACTGTCTGTCTAATCTTTCCAGTTATTTTGTGGATTTTCAAAGATGTTTTGCTCTTTTAATCACTTTCAGTCTATTTTTTGTCTTTATTTTTGTTGCTTTGTGTCATTTTTTTCATCTGATATACTGATGATTCCTGCAAAACAACAGGAATCATGACATTTCTCCCAGTTTCCTGCAGCACAACACTTGGCTTATCTGATTGCAGCATATTGCAGCAAAAGTCCTTCCAAAAGTCTGTATGAATTTTCTGACTACTTGATTAGATCCAAAGTTTTCAGTGCCACGAAGGTTACCATAGTAACCAGACTTAAACTTATAACTTTGTATCAGTTTATGTTCCCGTTTTGGATTAAATGGACTAAAAATGTGCTAAATTGAACCAAAATACCATCCCGAGGTGGTGAAATGTAACAGATTAAATATATAAATGTAACATATCTTATTATGTAGAGTCTCAGTTATCAAATAGCCAAACCTGTTGAATCCCAAAACTGCGCCACCAAATTAACTTTATAGTTACAGTAAAAGAAAATTGTGTTACCATGGAAACGAGGCCTTCATTCAGTGCTGCAGAATGAGCTACAAAGCCTGTGTTCCTATTTTGTCCAGATTTGTCAACAAGTCAGTCTTACTGCTGATATCTGGTCTAACACAGATTCAATCAATAATAACATGCTTTGATTTAATAAAACAACACGATTTCCACATTATTATGGACACTTCTGATCAAGTTGAATGGTTTTCTGTCATGATGTTTAATTATTTGTCACACCTCTGCATGTATATAACTCTTAACTGTAACATGATGCACATAGTTTGTGAATGTGCCCAGAGCCGGAAGAGAAAAACCAGCGTTAAGGACGCATCGTATCCCGTCTGAGAAGAGGTTTAGGCTTTGTTGAGCATATAAAACCTTGCTGTGTTGATCTTGTTTGATAGTTGATGAGATTTTCTTTATAATTTTCTTATTTGTTTATTCAACATGAGTCAGTACAAGTTACAAGTTCATGCACATTAGAGCAGAAGACCATGATGTAACCATGCCGCATTATAGCAAAAAATGCTCATTTCCACCCACAGTCCCAACGCAGGTGAGAAGAGATGGTAAAAACAAGACAAGAATGATTTAAAATGATCACAGGCTTGATGGTCTTTCATTTATAAATCTCATCAACTCATATTTTATTCCCAGTAGAACATAAACAACAGATCTGCTGTTGAAACTGAGACGTTTTTACCATTTCATGGAAAATATGAGCTGATTCTGAATCTGATGGCAGCAACACATCTGTATAAAGTAGTCCCAGGGTGATGTTCAGCATCTGGGAAGTGTACGTTTCAGCATTGATGGAGCTTCACAGATGTGGAAGCGCTAATGCACCCCCATCCCATCAGAGATGCTGGATGCTCCCTCTCCTCTTTAGTCTGCAGGACACGCCGGCCATGCTTTCCAGAAAGAAGTTCACATTTTCATCCATCTGCCTCAGAGCTTGTTAGATGATCATTAGTCCAGAGAAGATGGTTTTGTTTCTGGATCATGTTCACATCTGGCTTCTTCTCTGCTTTAACTTGTACCTGTATGAAGTCTTCCTGAGTCCATGCACTGGTTTCCAGTCGAGAATCACGTCTGGTTTTAATGATCACAAGCATCCAGTTTTGACCTTCAACCTTGTCCCATGCACACAGAGATTCCTCCCAAATCTCTGAATCTTTTGATATCATACACTGTAGAAAGCGGGATCTTCTTTTTTCTTTTTTTCAGCCTTTTGCTGCCCCTGTTTCAAATTTTTAGAGATGTGTTGCTGCCATCAGATTCAAAATGAGCTCATATTTTCCAGCAAATGGTAAAATGTCTCAGTTTCAACATTTTGTATGTTGTTTATGTTCTACTGGGAATAAAATATGGGTCGATGAGATTTGTAAACCATTGCATTCTGTCTGTTTGGGGTTTGTGTTGTATTGGGAGTTATAAAATTAAGAAAATGAAGAATAATCAATTATCAGGATTTTACAATGATGAACAGTTTCTTAAATTGTGAATGATTTAAAAAAAAAAGAAAAGATTTGTTCCTTCTATGAACGACCAGCTAGTGATGTTTGGTATTTCAAATGGGGGAAAAAAAAAAGATATTTATGAACGTAAATACAGCTGAGTGGCACTGATTGTCAAAAAAAAATACCCATATTAGTTTGAAGGTCATAAATGATTTTTTTCTCAACTTGACCTTTAAGGGACGATGTGGAGTTCAACCCCAACATAATTAAACTCGGTCACAATGTCTAGTTCCTGCTATCTCAGGAAAACATTTTGCGAGTCGTGACTTTTCGGCTTCTTGTAAATATCAAACACAATGCTTTTTTGAAATAAGGGACATGATTTAAAAAGCCAATCCTGGTTGTTGATTCGCAGCAGCTGTTAGCGTTCAGTCTACATCATTAACTCTGTCATGGTCTCTGGGTTTCTGGTTTAGTTCTTGTTGTTTTACCGTTCTATTAGTTTTTATTGTCTCAGTCTGGTTCCCCGCTTTTAATTTGTAGGTTTATCCGCTTCCTTCTGTTCACACCAGGGTTCGTTTGCTAATTTCTTTCCCTTGTTCCTTGTTAGTTCACCTGTATATATACCCCTTGGTTTCATTTATTCATGGCCAGATTATTGTCGTTTTCCTAGTTTTGTCCTTGTAAAGTCTGTTTCTGTTAGAGTTCTCCAGCCCTTATTGCTCAATATATTGTCATTAAACCTTTAATTATTGCCCCCCTGTCTCTTCACCCTGCATTTGAATCCACATCCTCCACAAAACATGACAATTTGTGCCCTTTAAGACACGAACACATTGACAAATATCAGGTAAATCATTGATTAAGTGTAATAAAAAGAGTGGTCCAAGAACAGAGCCTTGAGGGACTCCAACAGGACAATCGATAGGATTTGGTGCCGTTAACGAATACACATTTATTCCTATTTGATAAAAATGATTAAATCCATAAGAATGAGAGGATCTAGATAAAAGATTACGATGGTTAATGGTATCGAACGGCTTTCTCTTCCACACGAGACTGTGCAGGATGTGTTCAGTTTCATCCGACTGCTTTTTCCATTTTATCCTCGAATATTTCAGCAAATTCAGATGTCGATGTGTTTTTGTTTTGTTTACGTCTCCCTCCCTTCCCCACATGCAGCTTTAACCCCCCCCCCCACACACACACATATCTGATTTCCTCGCCTGCTTTACTTTCCACTGAAGTGAATCCGATGAACACACCGTTGCAGTGAACTGTGTCTGATGAAGAGCATGCAGAGAATTAGCTCCGAGATGTTGAACTAATACTCGGAGAGGAGTCGATGGCCCAGCGGTGCGCGCAGTGAGCCCAACCTACTGCTGAGTGTGTGTCTGTACGTGTGTGAATCACTTCCTCCTGCTTCATTGATTAAACTGCTTCCACCTCACCGGCAGCACATGCGATCCAGATCGTTCTGGACACATTTGTGCTTCTTATCTTTAGTGTCAGGCACGTTCGTTGCAAGCGGTTTCGTCGCCGTAATTCTTTCGTTAAACTAAAACCGGTATCGTTGAGCAGCGGTGATGCAGGAAGGGATGTTAGACACGGCCAAATGTTAAGGTGTTGTGGACTGTTTGAGCGTCTCATCGGGAAATGGCAACATCTTACATCACCGTTGTGACTCAAGGCTTCTACTGATGGATGATAAAGGAAAAGAAACATTATTAGTGGCACAACTCGCCATCAGAAAGGCCTCAGTGAGCCTCTGCCTTCTCCCCTGTAATTCCCTTTCATCAAATCTGCCCTTTTACTGATGTCTTCCTCTTACATTGAAGCGCAGATGCCACTTTAGTCACTGTTCCTACTGAAACAGTCGCCTGAAGCAGCGAGCGGCCAGACCTCTTTGCATCTGCGCCCCAGCGATGAACCCGCCCTTTCAAAGTCACTTAGATCTCTGCTCTTTCAGTTTGGATGGGAAATTAGCCGGATGTGCTCGGCATGTTTATACAGGTTCATTGTGTTATGCAGAACATGAAGAAACAGCCGTACTTGTTGGGATTCTTCTTTTTTTTGTCACTAATCACTCACAAGTTTGGTTTTTTAGCCTTTTTTCACTAAATTAGTTTTTTTTTTAATTTATTTGAATAATTTTGTGTTATTTTGTGTCTTGTTCTCGTATTTTATTAAGGTCATACTGAATCTTTTTAAACCATTTTGGCTCATTGTAGTAGTTTTGCATTGCTTTTTTGTTGTAACTCATTCAGCAGTTTATTTAGTATATTTTTTGATAATTTTTCTTCTCATTTTGCTTTTAATTTCACAATTTATGCCTCATTTTTGTCGAATTGTGCCCTCATTTAGCATATAATTTATTTTTCTTCCTTTTTCAGGGGGTTTATTCACTTCTCATGCTGTATATTGTCTCATTTTGACCTTCCTGCTCATTAAGGGCTAATCTTTTACTGAATGCTTGTCTCATTTTAGTAATTATTATAATCTTTTTTTACTTCATGTTTTATTTAGCATTCATTTTGGGCAATTTATGTTTCATTAAGCATTTGATTTAGCAAGTGTGCCTCATTTTGGGTGTAATTTGGGTAATTTTGCTCATTATTGTATCTCATTTAGAAGCTCATATCTGTGTCCTTCTATCTCATTTTGCTTCACGAACGCTTTGTTTTGGGAATTTGTTCCATGTTTACACTCGGGATGTGAATCTCCACCACTGAGGTCAATTTGTTATGCATCTCGATACGCTGCCAGCGATGCAATACATTAACGATACAGCGAAGCGCCCTGCCGATACGATACGATTCACCCCTGTTCACCATGCTATTTATTTCTCATTTCTCATTGTTTGGTCTCATTTTAATAATACAGCTGAGTTCAAACTATCTCATGTTGATAACTAGGGATGCACCGATATGAACATTTTGGCCGATACGATATCCGATGTTAAGATTTTTGCAATGGCCGATAACCGATATTTACCGATATTATTTAAAAAAAAAAGTTAAGATGATCAAATTCTGTACAAAATTAAAGCTAACGTTAGCATCGTTAGCTTTAGCTGAGACACAGTTTGTGAACCTCTGGTTGGTGGTTTTTCAGATGACGTATCAAACTGATGGTGTTGAAGGATTTGATGCAACATCCTCCTCACATGACTTTGATGTTTCAAGAGTATCTTCTTTCGATACCATGAAAAACTACCACACAGCAGACATTCTCCGCTTCAGTAAAACAGCCCACGATGCTGCTTTACTAACACTGTCACATGTCCGAAACAATACTGCACGGCCACACACCCCCCCCTCCTCCTGACACACAAACGGCCGGAAATTAATATCTGTTGTTAATATCGGCCAAGTTTTATTTATCAGACCGATACCGATATTTAAAAAAATGACCAACATCTGCCGATACCGATGTCCGATTCTCATTCATCTCATTTGTTTTTTCTTTATTTCTGCCTCGTTTTTGGTCGACTTGTATCTTATTTAAAATGTTTGTTTTGCCTCATTTTTGTAATTCTGTTATTTCAGTATTAATTTAGTTCTTTTTTCATGTAATTTATTCTGCTTTAATCTGGTCATTTTGAGCTTTTTTCACTCACCTAATCATTCTGCTCATTTAATTCTTCAGCCTGCTTCGTATTTTGATTATTCAGCCCGTATTAAGTCTTTTCTTTTCTTAATTCTGTGTCTCATGATGGTAATTTTGTGTCTCATTTCCATCTTGTGTTAGCAAATGGTTTTGTAATCTAATTTCAGGTAAAGAAAGTGCATAATATCTCTTAGAAATACCTTTATTCTCTGCTATTAATGTCTTATTATTGAGACTGACTCATTTAAAGTGAGGCTTTTGCCTCCATCCTTGTGAGGCTGAAACACCGAGTAGCCTTGCGGATATATTCCAGAAGACTCATGCAGACGTAGTCTTAGAAGTTTCTGCTTGCTTTATCTCAGCCTTCGCTTTAATCCACCAAGTCCCGGCTATAATAACATCCCCAAATTCAGTCTGTAACAACTTTAAATGGAAGCCAACGAGACCGGCCGTGGGTCGTACGGATCAGACACACTTGAGAGGAATTAGAAATAAAAGTGTTGGAGCATCAGGAGCACAATAGACGATGAGAACTGGAGGTGAATTGCACTTGAAATGAGTTGCAAACCCGCCTGCAGCACTTCAACTCGCTCAAGGTTTTAGACCAACTTTTCTGGTCAAGTACCTTCGTTTATAGCAAAGCTTCTTTTTAAATCTGGATATTTCAGATTTTTTTTTTTTCCCGTGTTGTATTTTCTCTGGACTGAAACCAAACAACCATTTCAAATCTAAATCCGTCTTCCAGTTTTCATCTCACCTCTCTGGTGTTCAGAGGAAACGATGGCTGCTGGATAAAAACTTCTCAGTCGGACGCGTTTGACCCAATGACTGTAAAATGAATGGACAGACCATCCGGGAGGTTTGTGAAGAGCTAAAAAAGAAGCTCATTGGGAGGTTCCAACCGTCGCCA
>JAOXYM010000026.1:3300421-3313419 GCA_028567055.1 Leptatherina wallacei | reverse complement strand
GTGTGTGTGTGTGTGTGTGTGTGTGTGTGTGTGTGTGTGTGTGTGTGTGTGTGTGTGTGTGTGTGTGTGTGAAGGAGATAATAATGAAGTATGAGGTAATAAAGCTATAGACTTTGATGTGTAAATCTTAATATGCAGAAATTGTTTTATTATATAAAGCACTTCATCTTGCTGGTTGCATGAAAAGCGCTTTATAAATAAAGTTTGATTTGATATGATTTTACACAGCATCCCACTTTTTTGTAATTGGGGTTATAAAAATGTATCCGGATCAAAGGTAGATAAGCAGATTTATAGTTAAATTAGCCTGTTTCCTCATTATTTATACAACACATACAGGAGATTAGCTGTAAATAAAAGTAAAAAATGTGTCGTTAGATGCACTTAACCTTTTTCCTTTCAACTGGATAATTTATTTAATTAAAAAAAAGCTTTTTTCCATGATATTAGCAGTGATGGAAGGAAAATTGAAGCTAAATTTCAGTCTATTTGTACATTCTGAATGTTTTTGTCTGTATGTGGCTCAGGTTGCCCAGCACCTTGCTGCAACCTACGGTGGGAAGGCGTTTGACGTGGCCAAAATGGCCAAGGTCACCGGGCAGAGGTGGCCCATCGTAGGGAAAAGGCTGGTGTCTGAATTCCCGTACATCGAGGCTGAGGTAAACTGGGAAGCCACAGCTGGTGGTTAACAGTCCAGCGAGGAGTCTCTTACGATTGCGTCATCATTCGCAGATCCAGTACGCAATTAAGGAGTACGCCTGCACTGCCATTGATGTCATCGCTCGGCGAACACGCCTGGGCTTCCTCAACGTGCAGGCAGCGGACGAAGCCCTCCCACGCATCGTTCACATCATGGGCAAAGAGCTGGACTGGAGTCAGGAGAAGAGAACGGTACCTTTCAGCTAATACTTCACTCCTAGTTTCACAGAATACTCTCATAATCTGGTACAGAGCGAATCTTTTATGATCAATGTGCAATATGTCATCCTTTCTGAGAGGAAACTGGGAATAAATGTGTGTACCTGCTGGTAAACACATTGCAGTGCCCTCATTACACACATTAGAGCTGCTGCAGGCCATATTCTCTGCTCTGGTTCATATCATTGAAGAGAAACTGGCTCACGATCTGATCTCTGATCTCTGTCTAATGTGAAATCCAGGAGGAGCTCGAAGCAGCGAAGAAGTTCTTATACCAAGAGATGGGCTACAGGTCTCGTTCTGAGCAGCTCACCAAGACATCTGAGATCAATCTGGACTACCAGGAAGTAGTCAGGTAACTTGTTAAGGAATTAGCATTTTAGCATTTAGCTTTTTTTTTAGCTGTAATGTCTCTTACATGTTTCTACTGATTCTCCATCCTCCTGCTCGCATGCTGCTGTTAAAGTGCTGTTTTAATCCTCATTATTGCTGTAAATCTAATGGAAAGAGGAATATCTGCTCATGTCTTCGACAGGTACAAGAAGCGTTTCCATAAGTTTGACAAAGAAAGTAAAGGCTTCATCACCACCGTTGATGTCCAGCGGGTTTTAGAAGTGGGTTCCTCTGCGTCCGTCTTCCATCTCCACACGCTTGTCCTCATTACATCTCATTGATCCCAGGTCTTGTTTTTCTTGTCTGCAGAGCATCAATGTCCACATCGATGAAAATGCCCTCCATGAAATCCTTAATGAGGTGGACCTCAACAAGAACGGGCAAGTTGAAATTGATGAGTTCATGCAGGTAAGTAACAAGGAAAGCGACGGTCAATGTTGCGTCTTTGTTAGCACTTTCATGCATTTATATCAGGACCCAAATATTTTAAATGGTGTACGGTACTACTGTTGTTTACTGTCTGCAAGGAAAGTAAAAGTGATTCCTAAATATTTAATCAGTTCTATCACTTCTTACTGGTAAACTGGGATGTTCTGTGCAGACATAAACCATCCCAAATACTAAAAGATTGGATTTGATTAGCCTGAAAGGAGACGTGTTATGCCGTATTTGGTCATAATAACATGTTACAGTATAACAGCTCCCTTTTCAACCATGAATTTACAGCCCTCTTCACAGCAGTCAGTTTTAGGCTCTTCTGCAGGGTGTGCATCCTTTGAGAACGTCCTGCAGCTTCAAACTACCATCCAAGCATAATTATTTTACTCAAATCCCACTAAATAAATGCTTGAAGCTCATTATTGGTATACAAGAAGGCTTAAAGTTAGCCTTAAGCTAACATTAGCACATACTTGACTGGTTATTTTATCATAAAAACATAACCATTAAACTTTAAACCAATACTTAGAGTACAGAGAGAGCTGCTCCCTGATTTAGGCACAGTCTCATTACGACTCATGTTTAGCTGGTTCCAGTTGAGAAAACAAAGCACCACAGATAGGAAAGCTGAAATAAAGTAAATCATGTTTTTATTTGATCCTTGACGTCTGTGTTGATCCATTCCTCTGCTTTTTAAGTTTTTAGAAGCTAACATAAGAACTGTTGCTTATATGGATGAAGTTTTACACATGTTTACACTTTATAAGTGCAGCTCCATCAGTCAGAACTACCATAAGTTATGTCAACACCACAAATAAAGTCTTCCAATGGAGCATTTTTATGCACTTTAAAACGATGTGAATTTATTGTCTTTATTAGTAATTCCAAAGTTTTCCCTGAACTTCACTCAATATATCTCTAAAAAAGACTTAAAACAAATCTAGTGTGAGTAGAATATCCACTTTGCCACGTAATGACATCTCAAAGACTGACTTGAATATTTTTTTTCTTTAGCTTTACCAAAAAAAAAAGGACAGAACACAGGAAGGATGTAGAAGCAACATTTATAGTAAAAGTCACTTAGAAGTGTACCTATAGCATGCACTGGGGTGGATACCCGTGCAGACGAGGCATCTCCGTCAGCGCCTGTCCTCCTTGAGAATTGATTTACTTTAGATGAACTGATAAACACATCAAGTTACTTTATGTCTGCAACTCAGATTATGTTGTTTGAAAAGCCCATTGTCCACCTGAGAGGAGATAACAGCGAACATCCGTTCCTTCGAGTTGAAGGTGTGAAGTCTAACGCAGCAGCTCAGATCAGATGAAGCCAATTAGAGACAAGAGTCTGTCAGCGACTTGTTTAACGAGGCCTGAAGAGCATCAAGGAGCTCTCTCACCCGTTTTGCTGATAAATTACTCTCACATGTCCAGAAAAGAGTCATTATGGGATCCTGATGTTAGCCTTACTCTGCTCTGGTTCCAGCAGCGATGAGACCAACTGATGATCAGACAATGAAAACACGACTCCGTCCACTCTGTGATAAATCTGTGGGCTGATTTGTGTGTTGATCATTTAGAGGCAGGACTTCAACCCTCGTCAAGCTGTCAGTTTTAATCTGTAGAGTTTAATGTAAGGTCGGTGTTCGCAGAAACATGTAGCTGTAATCTGAAAAGTAGCTGTTGTTTACACAGGAACTTTGCAGTGCGACGGGAAAAAAGGCTTTTTTTTGCTTAAATACATGAAAATGAATGCATTATTTAACTTTTTTTTCCTAACATAGTGGGTTCCACTAAGTTTTTAAGCTCTAGTGGGAACTTTCATGTTGAATAAACATTTAGCCCTCATCTCATGTTAAACTTTGACTGCTCTATGATCCTGAAAATGAAGTCAAAATCATAAAAAGTATCTTACTGCTTCAGTTATCTGCAGCAGATTTCTAGACTGTCATCGGTAACTGAAACAACTAAACCAGAGGGCTTTCCACACAAGCTGTGACCTATTTCTGAAGTGAAATCTACTTTAAAACGGCTAAAAATGTCAGATTTAATTTAGGATCACATTGAAAAGCAATAGATATAAAGATGTGAGTTTGATCTTTTTTCCTTTCCAATCTCACGAAAAATGGTGATAGGAGATAAAACCAGTGTCTGTATTTAAATGTGACCACTCGTGTACCATCTGTGGGAACATCCCAGCACAGAAGACTTGGATTAACACCGATGACCCAATACTCATAAAACAAGACACGAGAATCGGATATGCCCCCTTTTTTTGGTCATTGTGAGGACACAAGCAGAAACTTGATCCGTTGTTTTTAACATTGCTGACTGAAGCTGGGCTCTAATCTTTAGATTTTTGTCTTTGACTCCAAAGACAATCATTTCTGATTTATATTTATTTAGCTGAATAAAATTCTAGCACATCTAAATATTGATTTGACTGAGGCAGGAACTTAAGCTTTGTATCCCCTGGTGAGGCGGTAATATAGGTTTTAATTGGTTGTTTACGTAACCCAAGCTAGTGGGAGCGTACAGCTGCGGAACAATAGGGGGCCCAAAATGGAGCCTTGGGGAACTCCTCTTGTCATCTTTGTTTGTGTCACTCTATTGTTACCAGCTGAAACATAGTAGTAACAAAGCGCTATACAAGTACAGTCCATTTTAGTCCCACCTTCACACTGAAGATGGCTTCTTTCCACTATTTAAACTCGGCGATGAGACGTTAAGTCGTACATCTCTGAAGTCGCTGTTCTTCTCTGCAGCTGATGAGCGCCGTGAAGAAAGGACAAGTTTCCGACAGCCGCCTGGCCATTCTCATGAAAACAGCCGAGGAGACTCTGGAGAACAGAGGACCAGTGACGGTGGACCGAAGCGGAGGCGGAGTCTGAGCCTGATGCTGACAAAACCATCAGCATCTTATAAGATAGGGGGGGAAGAAAAGTATGCAAATAGAGCTATTTGAATGACAATATGATAATCAAGCACAAAGCAGGATGAATTTGGCCAAATCAAACACTCCTCAGTACGTTCTGGGTGAAAGAGAAATGAATGATTGAAGTCAGAGAGATATGTTTACTGTAAGCATCCGGTGTCTCTGACGGCTGGAAATGTTTCATACAGTCCTTAAAACAAAACCTACATGACGTCATCTTTGTAGTTCTCAAACGCTCCTTTTTACACGATAAACACTGATTGTTGTGTAAATATTGTCTTCAGAGATCAACAGAGCTTTTACACTTTATTTCATAAAATCCTAATAACCTGAATGTTTCTTGGTAAGAAATGTTATTTGTTAAACATGTTGAAGATTACGGTTTGTTGAAAATAATTAGCAGGTAAAGACTTTTTTTTTTTAAATTAGAATATTTTATATTGGATTGTAGAGTGGAAAAGGTTTGTAGCTGCTGCTTGAAGCTCATATAACACTGAAATTTAATGGATGCACTTCACCTCCTTGGATTTAGTTCTGGCATTTATTTAAAATATGCTACTTAAAGTTTTTAATACATTAACGTGCCATCTCAGCCAAAAGTGGACCCACTATGTTCATTTTCTGTGTTTTCTGTGTTTTTCTGGGTCTCCAGTCGAAAGGTTGTGCTTTATTCTAACTTAAGAAATGATCTTAAACTTGCTCTTTATGCAGCACCTCAGCTCACTCTGTCTGAAACGAGCTGATTTACGTCCTGTCTCTTTAAGGGACCCTTCCTTACAGCTGCCTTCTGATTGGTCAGTTTCTGATAGCCTGCTGAGGGTCATTTATTTGTTAGTTTTGTAGACAGCCTGTGCTTTTGGTTTATGGGATTCTCTTTTAAACATATTTATCCTATTAATTTAAGCTTCTGAATCATTTAACTTTAACTTTAGCCACATTATAAATGACACAAAACAAGGGTAAACATAATAGGTCTTCTGTAACTATTTTTTTTATTTAAGGTGCACGTGGGAGGATTTTTTATCCTTTTTCATGGCTTCTTAACTCATAAGTGGGTCATTACAATTTTAATAAGTACTAATTTCTTCTCACATTTACCAAAACAAACCCAACGAGCCATCAAGGCAAGGCAAGGCTCCTTTCTGCACATTTTCTGAGTATAAATAGTTGTACATATATATTCTTGCATTTCATGCTGATAAAATTAACCCTAAAGCAATATATTACAACATTAAGGCAAGTCACCTATTAAGCCTCCTGGTAATCCAAAAAGACAAAAAAAATCCTGTCAATCAATCTTCTTATTCTAGATATACTCTAAGGTTAAAATGTTGTTCACATTGAACTCAGAGTCCAAAATTACACCAAGATTTCTGGCTTGATTCGTTGTTTTTTAGTTTGCAGACCGAAGCTGGGCAACAATCTGTAAGTGATCCAGAGACAATAATTTAAGATTGAACTTTATTTTAAAAAAAAATAAATTTCTGTTATATCCAGTTATTGGTTTGATCACAAGCTAGTGGGAGCACGTAGATGCTGAACAACACAGGGCCCAAAACAGAGCCTTGGGGAACTCCACATGACATCTTTCTTTCTGACAATAACGTTGAATGTCAATCCACCCAAAATAGTTTCTTCAATATATTCCCACAGATGGCTGCTCCCTCCTTCCAAATGAACCCAAGTTTCATGTAAACATCAATACCAGGCAAGAATTCAAGTGAAGAACGTTTCCAGCAAAAAATTAAGAAGATACCATTTCAAAGAAAAGCAAATCTAAAATGATTTACCTCAGAAATATATTTGTCATTTGTGTTAAAAACGAAGTCTCTAACTGTAACTTGTGCTTGTAACACTCCTGCAGATTTTAGAGTAAACAGCTAATGTTGGTTAAGTGTTGCTCTCTACTGTGTTTCTAATCTGTCTATTGCACTGCCTGCTAGCTGCAGCTGATACTGAGTTTACAAGGTTTCCAGCTTTAGCGTCTCGAATCTGCTTGCAAACATTTTTATAATGATTATTTATTCCTTTATTTCATTGCAGCTGTTTCTAGTTTACTTGATATTTAATTTAAATATATTACAAAATGGAATAATAGGATTATTACCGTATTACTGTTTTTTTAACGGGCAGAATCGCATGCTATACGCTTTAAGTGATGTAAATAAAAGTGTTTATTCTTTTATTTCTGTGCTTGTGGTTGTGCGCAGAGATCTGAAACGCTGTACTGATGCACGTCGAGCCGGTGTAATGACACACTGGTTTGTAAACCTGCATGCTTGCTGCTTTTTTATTGTTTATGCAACATTTTTTAATGATGTAATAACTTGTTTTGTGCACAATGAAAATTCACTTCCCGGTATGAATGTATAAAATGTGCCTTGATGTGCCTTCTACATGACATTTCTCACAAAGCTTCTCATGTTCAACAGAATGTTCAAAATGTAAACATAATGAATGTTAATAACATTTATTACATAAAGAAATATGTTTAAACTGGTTGTACATGAGTTTTTTTTTTACTTTTTTTGTTGCTTACTAGCTGTTTCGGGGCTTTTTTTTTTTATCTGATTTTAATACTCGACAGAAATTTTTATAGGATTTAAAAATTTTGCATCCAAAGGGGGAAAAAATATGATGTAACCATCTAATAGTTATTTGGAATAAAACACATGATCCTGACCTGTATTACAAATATTGTCTTGCCAGTCCCGTACATTCTTCCTTCATTCCTTGGAAGCATAATTTTTATGGTTTCTATCGAGGTCTTTGTTAGAAGATATAAAACAATAACCCCTGTAATAACTTTCTAGTGTTTAAAAATGGATTCTGTAATAAACTTATATATATGTAGATAAAATTTCTGCCAAATAAGCTGAGAAAAATATCAGGAGTTTTTGACATTAAGTTTTGGTTTAAGACTGAACAATATGATAACATTATTTTAAAAACCAACATAAAAACAACCAGCTGAGTGACAGCTCCTTTTAAAGTCACTCCCACCCCCTGGTACGCGCTCTGATTGGTCGGAAAAATTAATTCATGCCTCCAAGTGCAGGATGTGTTGCAAACAGTTGTTTTTAAACCATTTACTTGAAACTTGAAAGAATTCCAACAAAACATTTTTCTACTATTTAGCCAGATATTGGAACATGTTGTAGCTGATAAAAGTATTTAAACATCAAATTTGGAAAAACTAAAAATTAGTTTAAAATGTGAAATTCTTTTGCAGTTTTGATCAGTTAGCTTATTACTAATATAGCATGAGCATTTCACATCCTCAGTTTTTAACAATATAATGTATTGTTCAATAAATTCGTTTTTATTTGTGCATGCGTTGGACTCTTTCAGACAGATCAGTTAAACTGGACTTCCTGGTTTAGGTTCTATTATCTCACCAGTAACTGGACCAACATGCTCTTACACCCTCAAGCTTCTTTTTAGTTTAAACTGTTAAAAAACAACCTTTTTTTTTTTTATTTGGCTTTTTTAAGTTGAGAAAGCCTCTGAAGCTGCACACAGACTCCTCACAGAAACTTAAATCCCTTTCCACGCAATGCTTACATGACATCCTCACTTCAGATCTCTGCTGAGCATTGTCTAATGTTCAGGAACACTTTGTGCTTCCTTGCTGCCTTCATGTCATGATTTATATTCCCAAGCTGCAGGTGGTCGACATTTAACTCTCATGCTGCGAACAGGTAATCCTCCCTATCGCCGTGACTAAAGTGTGTATCATCGTATGGTCACATGGGACTGGGACTACAATACCTCCACATGGAGGATGCTTGAAGCGCCCAGTGCCGCCTGTCAGTAATCGCTCCCGGGCTGTACGGTTTAATTCCTGATGTTTGATTGTCTTGTTTAGATGAAATTAGAGCTTCCAGGCTGGAAAAGAGTCGTATTCCTGGGCAGCAGCGCCGTTCCAACAGAGAAAGAGAAAAAAGCCACTTATCTCATTAAATGTATCTGGTTGCTCCGAGCTTTGTGGGGGTTTTGTGTTTTTTTTTTGTTAAAGTCAGTCAAACGTGGCGTCATAACAGCGGAGAAGAGGGATGTGAGCGCCTGTGACAATGTGGAGAGTAAACATTCATATTGGTCTGGACTTTGTAATTCTGGAGATCTTTTACATGATTAAAAAACTGAAAAAAATTCATGAATGAAAGGGTTTGAATCAAAATCTAGACTCACCAGGTCCACCTTGCTAGCACCAGGTAGAACTCCATGTTTCCTTCACCCAACCGTATTGATGTTGACCATTTTAAAACATACGTCTCCAGGAAAACAACAGTGAGCTCATGTCTTCTCACCATGGAGAAAACTTATTTGTTTTAATTGGACATCCAATGCAATTCTTTTTGGTTGGTCTTCATGACATCACTCCTAGCTTGCTGCTTATTCATCAATTAACTTATTTGATTTATTTATTTTTCTTGCTTTGTCAGTCGAACCATTTCAATGCAAACAGATTAAAATGAATTCATTTCTACTCTTACTGACCACTTTATCATGTCCACCAGGTTGGACCCATTTTACCTTCAGAACTGCCCTAACTCTAGACCCAACAAGGTGATGGAAACATTCCTCAGAGATTTTGCTCCATGTTGACATGATAGCATCACACAGTTGCTGCACATCCATGATGAGAATCTCCCGTTCCACCACATCCCAAAGGTGGAATATTGGACTGAGATGTGGTGACTGTGGAGGTCGTTGGAGTACAGTGAACTCTGGAAGTAGCCATCAGAAGGGATGGACATGGTCAGCAGCAACACTGGTTAAACCATGTGACCATGTGTGCTTTTATGTTGTTTCCACCGAATTTGTGCGTTCAGAGATGCTATTCTATATATCTTGGTTGGACTTCCTGTTGCCTTTCCATCATCCCCAACCAGTCTGCCCATTCTCCTCTGACCTCTGACATCAACAACTGGATATTTTCTCTCCTTCAGACCATCCTCTGTAAACCCTGGAGATGGTTGTGTGGGAAAATCCCAGTAAACAACAACCATGCCACATTCAAAGTCCCTTCAATCTCATTTCTTCCTCATTCTGATGCTTTTCATCAAGTTGTCTACATGTTGCTGCCGTGTGATTGGCTGGCGACTAACATGGACTCTTTAATAAAAGGACTTGTTCATACAAGTGTTTGTGTTTTAAAATATGAAGCGACCTACAAATAAAGGTTAAACATTGTCCCGGACTGACTTCATGCTAAGCTAACGGCATGTTTGAGCCACATCAAAGACTCTATTAGCCTGATATTATTATAAAGGGTTTCATTGTGATGTCATTAAGGAAGAAAAAGGGGGATGAGGCGTTTCAGGAAACTCAGCAGTGATGTTGGCATGCACCTGGTGTTTTCTACCTCACACGGCTATGTCATGTACAAAAAACTAACTTTGCTTTTTATAGGTAAGCAACATTTGTTGAATCTTGACAGAGGAAGCCGATCCAGTCTCCAGACGAAGCTAAGCTAAAGGCAACTTGATGCAATGTTTATACAAAAGGAGGATCAACTTACTCTCAATTGTGCATTTACATTGTTACCCGAGGGCTTAAATCACATCACACGATGTTTATCATCAGGCGTAGCTGCTTCTGATTTCTTGTCAGTGTCATCTAAAGAAGACGCAGTTAGCATGTGCATGTCACCGATGCACCAAGATGAGATCAAAACCTCCTCAGCCTGCCGGTGGATATTTTTAGCAAACAGTTGATTGTTTGCCAGTTCAGGAGCATTGAGTTCCCTAAGTAGATGCTACTACCTTTTGTGTGTGACAGTGTAACACAGTGTCAGGTTGCAGCAGGGGAAAATATCCTCACCGGGGTTGGTTCTCACAAGGATAGAAGTACACACACAGATTAACCTTCATACAGTCGACTCCTGCAAACTGTCTGAAAAATGGGGAAGAAAAAAAAAACGGCCTTTTCTTCCGAAAGGTCACAGGCAGATTTGAGTGACAGCTTTAAATCCTGCGCTCACGTTACAATCTGCAGCGGAGACGTCTTCCTGGGAAAGGCCGCGAGGACCGGGAAGCAATTAATTGTCATGAATAATGGGACAAATCTGGTTGGCTTATGACCACTAATGCACCTTTCTTTTACTCTTGAGGACTACGACGCTGATGCCGACTTACACCGAGGCATCTGCCTGCTCACTAATGAAAAAATATGAGGGTATCCGTAGAGATATCACCTACTTTCTTCCTCCATTTTACTTCCTCTTTAGTTCAGAAGGAATTATCTGATTTAAGGACAATTGTTTTTAGGTTTCTATCTGCAGCAAAGCGATTTCTTTCTACATAATATTGGTAATTACATGAGTAAGGGGCTAAAACAACATGTAGTTTGGTGTGAGCTTAAGTGGCAGCGTCAGTAATTAGAACGGCATAACTGGGAATTATCAACCATTCTCCCAGTTTCCACAAACAAGTCACAAAAAAATGATGTTTTGATGAGTTTTAATTAGAAGTGTGAGTGAGAGTGCTGGGACCAGACATCCCCGAGACAACCCGCTCAGCATTCATTTCTACAGCCAATAATTATGGTAAATAAGATGGTAATTAACCGATGGCTCAAGACATTAATCACATCGACCTCTCGCGAGGAAGGAAAGTTCAAATATTGATACGGGAGAGGGCAGGTGAGAGAACGGGCTGGTTTAATAAATCAGTATTTGGTGTTATTTTGTTCTTTGAGCCAGTGTAACTCATTAAAACAGGGTTTTTAAAGCACGGAAGCACTAAAACAACAACCTGGAGCCTCAGACTTATTCTCCTGGGTGCCATCTTGGACTTTTAGAGTGTGCAGAAATGAAAAAAGCCTCCACTTTACTGGGGGGAAATAATGGTTCAGACCTTTCTGGGCTACTCTTGAACTTCCTCCAGAGGAACAAAACACCATTCTGCAAGGTGTCCTGACATTTACCTGAGTCGTTCACAGGCTTCGTGCGCCTGGCACCGCGCACGCAGGAATCTCTTTCACTCGTATTTCAATGGAAACCTGCCAATCAACTCAGAACTTGACATTCTTCCTCAAAGAAGAGGAATATTCTCATTGATATAGAAAATTTTCCTTTTTTCCCCTGTAAAACAAGGCTTTCTTTGTTTCAGTGAGAGCCGATATCTCCGTGACTGGAATGAGAAAAGCAGCGTCGGGATGTTTAGTGACGGCAGCTACTTCTGATTCCTCCTACGCGGTGAAAATGAACATGTCTTTATGAAGAGCATGCTAATCTCTTCCTTCTTCAGATTGTGTTCATGATGTATTGCTGTCTGGGAACAATGCTGCCCTTTCACAGCGTTTTCTGCTAGAGTCATTCAGCTCAATGTCGCCGGCTTTGACTGAGAAGTGTTGCGAAAGACGACACACAAACAGCTTTATGTCATTTATGTAACTTTTGTGAAGATTTGTTGGGATTTTAGAGGTTTTCCACTTAAAAGGTGGATTTGTAATTGCGGTCTTCATAAATGATAACCACAAGGGGCCAGAGTTTTTCAAGACAAAGTGTTACTCCCTCAGAGTTTGACACGTGATTAAATTATGCCGTCAGGACTATAAAAGAAACACAAAACTAACATGAAGTTCAAAATTGCCTAAATATCAAATTAAAGGCTTAATTGGCATCACATTTACATGAAGAACACATTAACAATGAAAAAATAAATGAAATATTGTACCTCCAAGGGAATAAAAGATAACTTTCACAGCTTCTTCTTGCAATAAAGGACTTATTTGCAACTTCTGGGCACAACTTTTGTGACTTGTCTCTTGCAGACATTGTGTACAGCGCCTCGTGTGGCTCTTGGAGTGCATTAAATTAACCATATCCCCAACAACAATGTGGACAAGCAGAACCGAGAATTGGTTCCCCCCTTGTTTTCGTGTTTTTCTAACCAAATAAATGAAAAACATTTAACCTACATGAATTTACTGAAAAATAACTACTTATTATAATTAAAATAAATAACTACTTATTTATTAATGAACATTTCAGTGAAATATCTATTATCGTTTTAACCGAATATGAAAATGATGCACGTTTCCATCTTTCCTTAAAAGGAATTTCATTTTAAGCCTTCTTAATGACGAGACAGGCAAAAATTTTCAAGAAAAAAAGTCATCAAGAAAAATAGCCGACTTTCAACTCATAATATGAGTACATGCTAAGACTGCAGATACTAAACAGCTAATTCTAGAGGTCAGAGGAGAATGTGCAGACTGGTTGGAGATGGTAGAAAGGCAACAGGAAGTCCAATAAGCACTGGTTCCAACCAAGATATGCAGAATATCATCTCTGAACACACAACAT
>JAOXYM010000026.1:3262792-3274210 GCA_028567055.1 Leptatherina wallacei | reverse complement strand
TCTGTATATTGTTTCTTTTATATTTTTGCTCAGTTTTCACGGTGAAATTTGAGGAGATGTCTTCAAATAAACCAGTTACAAGAAAACCACTTGAGTCTGCTTGTGCTTCGAGGGAATCACAAAGAATTAAAGCAGTTCTGAAGGAATAAAAGGATCTGACCCAGTACTAGCAAGGTGGGCCTGCTGAAGTGGCTGTATAACCTCTGACATCAGAGATCCTGCTGGATCCTGGATATATAAGACTCTTCAGTTTGTTCCAGGTGTAAACTGTTAGAGGAAGTAACTCTCTGTAACCATGAAAGACAAAAACACACAAACTAAAGTAGGTCAGAAAAACAAAAAGGGCAGAACTTTAAAATGAGGAAAAAATGTAAAAGACAAGAAGAGACATAATAGGAGGGAGGAGAGGAAGAGACAAAGACGAAGAGAACGGGACAACCTTCATTGACCTTCCGTCTGCTGATGATGTAACATGTAACGTAATCAATCACTGAGTTTTTACTGCAAGTCAATAAGTATTGATGAGTCCACTTCATCCACTTCAGTTTCTTCTTCCAGACGGCGACAGGAATAGCACCACACATTTTTCATCAGTTTCTCAGGCTGCAAAAAGCAATTAATATGTGCACACTGGAAGTGTGTGTGTCCGTATGTGTTTGTGTGTAAGAATGTGATTTAAAAAAAAAAAAAAAGCAGCATCAAAAGGAGGAAAGACGCCTTCACTGCAGCCAATTAGAGCATCAGGGCTAAAGGAGGACATTAACATGCTGAGGTTTTTTGCATTGTGGCACATGAAAGGAAAACTTCTTTTTCTGGTTTGTGCAAGAAAACATCAAATGATCCGGGAGCCGATATCTTCTGTTTCTTTGACGAGACAGAAAACTTTTGGGGAAGATGGTTGTGTGTCGTTTCATGCCCTTGTGTTTCCACTTGGATTGGCCAGAGATGGACAAGGAAACGTAAGCTCTCATAATGTTTACCAAAGTCTTGGACCCTAATTAGCTTGTTTGGGATTTGGCTTTGCTTGCAGTAATTTGTTATAAAAAATTCTAAGCCTTATGAGTAAAACCTCACACCAGTTTTACAGTCCTTTGAGCAGCTGCAGGAGACACTAGAAAAGGAAAGCAAAATAGTTTAAGGTAGATGTTTCCATTTTTGAAGTAAAAGTTACTTGGAAGGAAAACTTTCCTAGAAAACAGCTGAAAGGCAAAAAAAAATCCCTAAATATCGGATTCTGGACCGTGCAGCAATGCTGTGCACAAACATGACCTCCGTGGAGAGACGCCATTAAAATGAAACCACACTAATAAATCCAGCATCGCTAGATTGAAGACTAATTTCTGGGGGCCAAATCTAACAATGGAGAGCATTAATTCTACAAGATGATAAAAGTTTATGGCATGAAAGACCTCAAATGTGCAGCCGAGCCAGAATCTCACAGAATTACATGTTTTTTTCCAGGAAGAACAGACAAAAATCCCACAAACGAGAAGTCAGAACACTGTTTACAAGCCAGGATGCTCGTATAATGGGGTGTTACTGAGTAACTTCTCTTATATTGAAACTGTAAAAGCTCAACGTGTTGTTTAAAATTAGGTTTGTATGATTAATCTGATCATATTTGCAGTTGAAAGGTTTAGCCTGTGGCAAGGCAATCTCTCTGTGAGCAGTCTGCCTGTTTTCTACAGGCCACTAAACTGTGTTTGTAGTTTATGGTGACATGTTGTATTGACAGACAGAACTGTCAATAAACAAGGATGCTATTTACATATAGAATATACTTCAGTATTTTGGTATCAAGCCGAATGATATTGAACAGAGAGAGGTTCTGTACAAGATTAGAGATGATAGAAAAAGGCAACAGGGAGTCTGATAAGCACTGGTTCCAACCAGAATATCATCTCTGAACACACAACACGTCCAACCTTGAAGCAGAAGACCACACCGGGTGCCTCTCCTGTCAGCTAAGAACAGGAAACTGAGGCTACAATTCACACAGACTCACCAGAACTGGACAATAGAAGATGGAGAAACGTTGTCTGGTCTGATGAGTCTCCATCTCAGCTCCACATTCAGATGCTAGGCTCAAAATCTGCTGGAAACATCATGCAAGCATGAATCCATCCTGCCTTGGATCAATGCTTCAGGCTGGTGGTGTAATGGTGTGGGAGATGTTTTCTTGGCCCACTTTGGGCCTCTTAGTACCAACATGGTTTAACCATGTCCATCCCTTTATGACCACAGCGTAGCATCCTCTGATGGCTCCTTCCAGCAGGATAATTAAAGCAGTTCTGAAGGTAAAAGGGATCCAACCAGGTACTAGCGAGGTGGACCTAATAAAGTGGCCATTTAGTGAAAATCTATGATAAATAGTTTGAGTATAATTGAAATGAAAATGTTGTTGATAATTTAGAACGGCCCACATCCTGCAGCAGTGACAACTCCTCCAGCTTATTCTACTTATTCTAATGAGGTAACAGCCTTCAGTTGCTTTAGTAATTAATGTTGAAACAAAATATCTATCAAGTGAATGTTTTAGCCGGAGGAAAAAAAACAATCAAAATGTAATACATTTGTCAGAAAACAGCTCGGCTCCAACATTTTCCTTTTAGCTGGATGTCTTCGTTGTGTCGTTAATATTTGTATTTGCCCGTGAGACAATCCCTTATTCAGTAACAACAAAACAAAAATGATGTTATCACCCCTTTGTTGTAAAAAAAAAAAAAACAGAAGACGAGAACAGCTTATTTCCAGACTGGTGTGGGCAGCAGATCTGAAAAGAGTTCAACCCCAGATCCAAAGCTCCGTGAAGTAAGACCATGAAAGTCAAGCTCTGGCAAGTCAGCCCTGTTCCCTGCAGAGGGGACTCCGACCTTTCTGCAGAGGGCATCCGGTTCCTTTAGGCTTCCTACATTTCCCAGAGTGCAGTCTGACAGCTGACAGGGAAGGATTAAAACTTGTTGCATCCCTGCTTGTGTAGGAGGGCTGCATGAAAGCAGACCAAGAAGGTTAGAAAAAGCAGCAATTGTGAGTCTATCCGTGTTGTCCTGAAGCTGCAGATCTATTTTCTGATACTGTGGGCGAAGAAAACTGGCCAACTGTGTCGTTTCCTGACACAATCCTCCTCTATGAGGAAACAGTAGCTGCAGAGAGAAGCTCCTGCTCGGAAGAAGGACCTGACATGAAATATGATGTTTCTGCCCCTTTCATGGATTATACATGGCTAAAGAAATATGGTAAACTTAAACGTTATATGGAACTGCAGAGATCTTACTGAGACACAAAGGAAGATTTTCTCCAGATGAAATGCAAGACGAAATTTTCGGGAGGTAGTGATGATTACATAAAACATCAATGCAAAGATGCAAGAGGGCACATGTGGGAATTCAATCTAGGTGATGCAAATAGAGGCAAATATGAATCAACATCTGTTGAGGCCACTTCAAGTTACGCAGAAAAAATACACGCTTATCCAGGCAGAAAAATGGAGATCAGGGACGGGAATGTGTTCCGACAACATTTCATAAACTGCAATTTATAGAGAAAACATGGAGATTTGTGTAAGATTGTCTTTCAGTCTTCAAGTGAACCGAGTACAGGAAGTGGACTACAAGGCGAAGGGGCATTGTGGGTTTAACGGATGGGATTGTGGGTAAATGCAACCAGATCGTACACGTGTGTGGATGATAGCCAGGTCTCTGCAGGAGAAATGGCTCTCGGTCAGATGGAAATATTTTCAACCCAAGACCGCTAGGATCTGATGCAGCAACATGTCCTGTAACCAACACAGGAGGGAGATTTCATTAAAGTTGGTCTCGTTGTCTCCTTCAGTAATTCTGGATGGTTCATTTGGCAGTGTGAAAGCAAACTGGAACCACAGAGTCCCCAGTTGTCCTGAGTCTAGCGGACCTTTAGTTGTGAGATTTCTTATGGAATGAGTGTCAAGTCAATGTGAACGTTCACATTAGGGACGAAATTCTGTCCAGCGATTTTTGCGAGTTTTATTTTTTCAGGCTGAGGTCGATTTTTAAAATTTTCGTATCCGACAGCTACACAATCGACCAATCAGAGAAGGCGCGTTGACAACAGAGTCACTTTTTCCCTTCATTCAAACACTATATGACGACTCCCAGCACTCGTGATTTTTCGACAAGCGAGAAAAAGATGAGCGTGACAAAGACGACGTGTGGTGAACAATCTGCTCGTCTGCTTTTCTGATAAACCAGATTAATATTTTTGCCTCTTCCTGCACTGTTCTCCTATTATTGTATTTATGTATTTTTATTTTTGTATAAATAAACAAACTCATGATTCCTTTGTAAAAAAAGAACAGGCAAAGAAAAAAAACTATTCTCAACAAACTGAATGATGAAGATGGCATGTAGATTAAATGTATTGTTTCCAGTGTTTGTAACCATGTACTGTACAGCTACAGGTCCTGAAGCGGCTCCTGGACTAAACTGCAAACTCCCCAAGTTCCCCTCTCTTTTCCAGTCAAGGATGCACCCACTGCTCTCTCTTTTTCTTTTCTTTTGCTGATCATTTATTTGTAATTTTGCATCGACAAATGTTGATATTTCACCTCTGAATTATTCGCAATTTCATGTCATTTATTCGCATCAGTCCTGGTGTGTAATGGCCTTTATTCTATCCTCTCATCTCCAAAACATCTAACATGTGCTGCCCCTCTCATGTGCTCATTCCTGATCCTGTCCATCCTCGTCAATCCCCCCCAAAAAAACCCTCAACATTTTAATCCCTGCTACCTCCTGTTCTGCCTCCTGGCTTTCCCTCCGGGGCTCTGTCTCCAAACCACGACATCACTACTCTCCCCGCTGTCTTACTGATACTCTTTAATCCCACCTGACACCTCAGTACCCCCGTTCCAACCTGCTTGTACATGTCATACAATTGTTGTTAGTAATCCAGATCAAATTCCGTTTGATGAAGGTGTGAAGGTGCAGAGTTGTGGATACTAGGATTGGGATGTTTGCTGTGGCTTTTAACTATTTGTTGGATTTAATTGTTTTTATGAGCTGGGACAAGCCTGATGGTCACGGACAGCTGGTGACACGCAGCCCTCCCCTGCCACGGTGTTGACTGGCAAGTCTTTAGGACCCATTAAAGGCAGGTGTGGTAGTCAGGAGGTGACAGATGAAGGGGGAGATGCCATGGGAACATGTGTCAACAAAGGAAGGAGAAGTGGGAAAGAGAGGTGGCGATGCGTGAAAGCTCAGGTGCAATCCAGGTGTTCCGTGCTGGGTCGGAGGGATGGCGAGGAGACTGGTGGGACTGGATGTGTGAGTAGGCTGCTGGCCTAGTTTATGGGTATGTCTGAGAGCCTGTCTTCTCCCTCCTGACAGGGGTGGGGATGTGACAGTGGATGGATCGCTGGGACTCAACAGTAGCAGAAATTCTAGGACATTGTGGGAACGCCGTCATGAACGGCCTGGAGACTCTGCAACCAGCAGGACAGGAACAGGTTTAAGTCTGGTTTTTAGTGTTTTAGCCATTTTAGTTATATTTTTAATGGGAAAGGAGATTTTCATCTGATCACAGTTTTAATAAACTGAGCTACGGTCCGTCTTCCGTCAGCACTGGTACAAAATGCTGGGATCTGAGAAGAGCTCCAGATCTGGCGTGTGACACGATCGCACGGAGAACATGCACACGTGAGCTCAGCCTGCATGTTTTGCTCAAAGTAAACGAGTATCTCGGCCGACTGTGGTGAAGCTACACGACCCAAACAGATGCTCTCAAACAGGCAGAAGCAGGGGGGGGTACAAAGAGATCTGTTTTTGGCCATATCACCAACCCTAACTGAGGACCCTCTAACCATGCTCTAGTTCCTGGATCTGTACCTCCACATAGAGTTTCTGGTGAAGATATCTTCTAATTAAACCCCTTTTTTTTTTTATTCAATTCATTATAAACACCAAGTTCTTCCACATGGAACAGGAAGAACAACTTCTTTTTGAGTTTATTTTGTTTAATAGCATATTGAAACAGAAATTGGCCTCCAAACCTAAAGCTGAATGTGCTGCCACTGGAGGTTTTAAGGAGAGCAGAGGGCATGAAGACATTTAAAAAGGCAAACATGCATGAAAATAATGAACATAAGCAGTAAGGGAGCATCCTCCTCCTACACATTGCACAGAGACAAACACATTCAGACCATGTTTTTCTTGTCTGTGCCAATGACTGCCAAGATCCTCCTGAACTCCCATCACGTTACGGCTGCTAAATCCCACCTGCTTTCATCTGCCAGCGCTGCAATGGAGTGCTCACGCCGCGAATAGACTTCTGCAATTACATTACACACACCGGGAGAGGAGATGAGAGGGGAGGCTCAGATGGAGTCAGGAAGACAGAGGAAAAGAGATGGAGATGAGAGAGGTGGATGAAAGACGACAGGAATGTGACAGAGTGAGGATGAATGAATCAGAGGGGGGGTGGGGGGGGGGAGAGAGATGGAGAGCGAGAGCAGAGAGCAATTATCCATGGCAGATATCAAGAGATTGGCGATTTTCAATCTTTTGGTTTGGAGGGAAAAGACGGACGAAGGGCAAAGAGAGACGGATGGAACAAGGAGGAAGAGAAAAAATGAAAGGATGGGGAGGGTGGTGGAGGAGTACAATGTGGATATTGACTGAAGGATGAAATATAGCAGTACAGATGGATGTTAGAGCACACACTGTTCCCGCATGTCCTCGTTTGTCCTCCATGATTTAAACAGGTTTGAATTCCATATTTATAGCCTCTCATTCGTAGTTCAGTAAACATTTCAGGATGCATTTGTCCACTTCTCAGGTCTGTAGATTGTCTAGATTTACACTTTGTGGCCAACTACGTTCAAACACCCCCCATGCACATGCAGCGGGCAACAAAAGACACTTGTATAATAAACTACACATTTCTAAAATTGGCTTTTATAATAACATCCTCATACTGATCAGACTCTCTTGTTCAACGGCGTTATTTTGTACATTAAAGCTCCACAAATAGTTCATCAGCATTATTTTTTTTTAAATAAGGTGCAGATGGGTTTACAAGCTTTAAGCAAATACAACTTACAGGCCCCTTCGCCTCCCTCTCTGCTGTGCTTCAGCTTTGCCTCCTGAGCGTCTCCATGCAGATGTTACTGGGTGAACGAAGTATCGTATCGTACTTAATGTTAGGATCCATGCTGTAATTGCCTCCATCAAATACTGGCCAATAATACCCAACAACAAACACGCTAAACACAAATTACATCCAGAGGATTGGATGCTAAAATTCCTTGAGGGGCCAAAAAAAAAAACTAATGCTGCAACAGGAATCTGCATGCTTCCTTCCACTCCATGTGGAAAAAGTGGAACAACCATTTTTGGTATGAAATATTACTGAAGTCCATCCATGAATCTATCTTCAGCTCCTTATCCAGGACCAGATCGTCACGGCAACAGTCTGAGAAGAGATCCGAGACTTCCCTCTCCCTACCCCTTTAACCCTTTTTCTTCCTGTGATATCTCTTTTTAGTGAGTCCTGGGTCAACCTCGAAGTTTCTATGTCTAGATATTCCCAACAACTATGAGAGACATTCAGAAAGCAGCGATTCTACTTGGATGTTCTTTTTTTTTATTCATTGTCTCCGTCTCTGGTATCTCGTTCTGAATCATCTGCTTGACGTCTAACTTTGACACAAACCTTATAACCTCCCGGGACGACTGAGCTTCTCATCCTTTCCCTTCGGATAAACCCAGATAGCTCATTTTGGTCCCTTGTACATCCGTCTGCAAGTCAACTGCTTCACCTTTTGGATCAATTTTGTCTTTACCATTAAAGACCAGTACAAGATCTGCCCCCAATTTACCTGCAATTCTCCCGTTCTACCCTCACTCACAAGCAGCACGCCAAGATACGTAGGCCACGCCCATGAGGAGACATGTTTACATGCATCCAAGAAGGTTTTTAATCGTTTGGACATCTCGTCCATCTTTAAACACCACTGCTTCGTTTCCATGTTTATAATTCAAATGATTCTTTCCTGAACCAATGACACCATTGCCACCATCTGTCCCTTAACTCAGACCTCACCAGGACGAGTTTATGTACACGCTCTATGTCTTCTTTTCTGTTTTTAGTATCTGTGGCAGGGTCACAGCATCACAGGTTTTTCTCCTCCTGGACACCTCCCCGATGAGGTCCTCTAGGTTCTAGGGAAGACCAAGGACAGCGCGAAGGACTTCTTCCCTCGGCCTGTGTGGGAACGTCTCCGGATCCCCAGGAGGTTGCCCACCCAGCGATCTGACCCCAGATCAGCTGAGGAAAATGGACGTGTGGATGAATATTGGTGGTGACATTATAACCTTTTTGTAAAGTGGATGCAAACTGTTCATAGTTTGCTGTTGCTGTCTAAATGTTTCTGCCTATAGACCACAGACAGGATGAAGGAATGTGCAGCCACACTGATCTGATTTGATTCCCTGAGCCTTCAGGCCTTATCTGATCCTGCGGAGAAGTTCCCAACAAGCAGCTTCTCGGTGGTTTGATCGATCTCTCCACACATTTGTTGCTGTACGAGACGAAAACTTCAATGAACTTTTTACGTCTGTGCCTCTCTTAGCAACGCTGCACCGACAACAACAAACACAAGCCTGGCGGCTGTTTAGCTCAGTCTTCCTGGAGTAGTCTGTTACATACGACTGGAGCTGGACAGCTGACTGTAAATCTGGGTGATGTAACAGTTTGCTGATAGAGTCCGACAGCCTAATCTGGCTAATGGCTCTCCACCACTTTCTGAGATGGATCAATATGTGTGTGTGTGTGTGGGTGCACTCAGATATACTAACAACCTATGCATACTGATTAAATATACTGTCTGATCATGATTCATCAGTAGATTATGAAGCATTGGGCTCCTGGACAAACACAAAGCAGCACTCACGTCTCTTACGTAAGAGCGGAACAAAAACCCTTCTGTTTGTGTTTGTGGATGTTTTATCATTTCACTTTGTTAACGAATCTTTTGTTTCTCTGCAGTCTTTGTTTCTATTTAGAATCATTTTGTTTTCTCTTGGTTACTTCGTGGTTTTGTTTCTTTTTCATGTCATTTTGTTTTTTCTGTTTTTCTCTGTGGGATTATTTTGTCTTCACATCGTGTCCCCGGTTCTCTCTGAGACTATATTGTGATTTTTTTTTTGTGGTAATCTTATGTTTCTGCAGTTATTTGGCTTTGTGTCTCTGATTCTCCTTGTGGTGATTTAGTAACTTGTTTGTGTCCATTTTAGTCCATACTTTGCAATTTGGTTGATCTTTGTGGTGGTTTTGTGGCATTTCTGCTTCTTGGTGGCCATTTTGTTTGTTTGTGAAAACATTAAGTTTGTCCTTTTAGGGGCTCTGATACATTTTTATGGCTATTTTGGCTATTTTTGTACCTATTGTCGTTTATTGATGTCCTTTTGTCTATTTTGTGGTCATATAATTAATTTATGTGGTTATTTTGTTCATTTTGGGGGTTATGTTTATTTTTGTGATTTGTTCATTTCTGTGGATATTAAGTTTATTTTGGGGTTATTTTATTCATATTTGGAGTCAATTTGTTAAGTTATGTAGTTAATTGGTTAATTTGGGTAATTTTGGGGATTGTTTGTTAATTTTTATGATTATTTTGGTGTTATTTATTTTGTTCATTTTAGGTTATTCTATTTTGAGAGTGAAGGGTTATTATGCCCATTTTGTTGTTATTTACTTTATTTGTTCATTTCTTTGGATATTGAGTTTATTTTGGGGTTATCTTATTTACATTTGGGGTAACTTTTTTAATTTCTGTGGTTAACTGATTAATTATTTGGGGTTATTTGGTTAATTTGGCGGTTGTTTTGTTCATTTTGGGTTCATTTAGTCCATTTCTATGGTCATTTAATTTATTTTGAAATTATTTTGTTCATTTTTAGGTTATTCTATTTTGGGTGAGGGGTCACTTTGTCCATTTTTGTTGTTATTTAATGTGTTTTGATCATTTCTGTGGTTATTCAGTTTATTTGGGGATTATTTTGCTCATTTGGGGTTATTGTGTTTATTTTTGGGGTCATTTAGTTAATTTCTGGAGGTAATTCATTCCTTTTGTTGTTATTTGCTTAACTTTTTTTCGTCTATTTGTTCATTTTTTAGGTTATTCTGTTAATTTCTGTCAATACTTGATCCTCTTCAGGGCAGGCTTGTTTCTCTTTGTGGAAGCATTTTACATCACAAAAATTGTTTGAGTTTCTAACAGTTTAATACTTGTCAGTCAGTTTGTGAAAGGATTTTTATTTTCATGCAAACCTATTAAAGCCATTTAGTTTCTCATTGCACAGTTTCTCACTGTGCAACAACGTTTTTTAACCTGGACTCAAATGAATTTGAGAATTTTATCAATCTTTGTCTTTCATTTAGTCTCATCCTATGAAAACAAATCCAACAGCCCTCTTTTTAACCCTAGAACACTAACGTTGTGTACTCTACCCATTGAAAACCAATGTAGCATGGGTGAAATATACCCACCTTTAGTGTTCTAGGGTTAAGCAGCAGAGCAAGAATGACGCTGGAAAACCCAAACAGCCCCAATTAAAATGAAAACAACAACAACAACAGCCACAATCATCAGCTCGACAGGTTGCCTCAGAAAAAACGGTGAGAATCAACCGCGAGCTGAGCGGTGATGTGAAGCTGCACAGAGCAGATTAACAGAGGCTTCCCTGCAGGAATGAAAAAGCTCTTTACCCTGCTGCTTTTCAATAAAGACCTCCTGTGTCCACAGCTGGTGCATTTTTATGATCCACTACACGCTGTACATGTTCACTTCTCCCTTTTGTTTCTTTCCCTGTTGAACAGCTTTCACTTTATTCCAAATCCTTTCATGGGCGGGAGAGAGGTGCAGCACAGAAAAGCAAAGCTGGAGTCCAAACATATCTTCTTACTGTCTGGAAAATCTATAAATATTCTAAATGCACTTACTTAACTACTCTCAGGCTTTTGGAGCTGATCTCAGAGCCTTCTTCAGACATCAGGAAGAAATCTAAGCTCCTTTACTTTTACGCTTTTACTGATCTTCTGGAAACTCACTGCTTCAAATTGACACATCTGTCTGATTTTCATGATAATGTTTATAAAATTATTGTCGGTCGAAGCTGGATATTAACATTTACACAGTGATGTAAGCATTTCTAACACACATAAAGAAGCATAGCTTTAATAAAGCTATAGAACTGTGCAAAGTACAGTCAGATAACCCTCATTTCTTAGCTCTCCCGGTTTTCTAAAGGTTATTACAAGTTTTTCATTGGAATATGTTTCTTAAGTCCTTGGACCTCTTCTATTCAACTTATACATGCTCCCTCTAGGTCAAATATTACAGAACTTTAACATTAATTATCACAGTTATGCAGATGATACACA
>JAOXYM010000026.1:3213973-3226032 GCA_028567055.1 Leptatherina wallacei | reverse complement strand
AGATAGATAGATAGATAGATAGATAGATAGATAGATAGATAGATAGATAGATAGATAGATAGATAGATAGATAGAGAAAATTGACATATTCTGTCAAATAAATATAGCATGAACTCACCAAACCTACCACTAAACTTGTCTTTGCGTGATCTAAAGTGTTCGCCATCGTTTTCCAGCAGCACTATAGTTTAATAAACATGTTGGTGGTGCAGTTTTATCCCAAAATTCAACAATATCATTCATTTGCAAACATTATTTCCTCAAACAAGAAATATAAATGCAGCTTTGCAAAATTTAGTGAAGCTAAAGTTTTAGCATTTGACCAACTTCAAAGGGCTTCAAATTTAGCATAAAGGACGTTTACGACCTAAAAGAACAATCAGGTGATTTAGAAATGCTGATACCTATATGCATCGCTACGTTCAGGGGAATAAATGGATGCGTTATCAATCCTTTAAACCGAGTTCGCCAACAGCGACACTAAACATTTATCATGCTGCATTTGGGATTTCTCCCACACTTTCACTGCACAGTTAAGCTCATTCGCTAAACATTAAAAAATCTTGCAGTCGCGCCGTCGAGCTGCAGCCTGAATTTTCGATTTGCAGAAGTATCCTGAGAGAAGGCCGTTGCATTATAATGACATCTCTGTATATGTGTGGATTAGGATGGAGCGGATGACACAGGGTTTGGCCTAGATTACACCACCGGTCGACCATTTTAATGATTTTCTCACAGGATTTTTACATCCGTTTCTTGATGTGCGACTATCGACAACGAGGCTTCATCTCTGATCAAAAACACGTTCAAATTTACAGTTTGAGTACCGTATCAGCAGAAAAACTACCAGAATCAGCTGTAAATGCAGCAATGCAAATGGTAGATCATGCATTTGGGGGAAAAATGGCTTTATCCTTCATTTACATGTTGAAATGCTGAACAGGGAACCAGGAATTCATTAACTGATCCTTTACACCAAAAACATTAGATTTAAGTTCAGATTGCAGCTTTTAAAAGTTCCATGTCTTTAAAAAGGAGAAGCTCTACATGACATTTGACATCACAGAGTGAAGAGCATCAACTCAAAGGGGCAAAACAAAGTTGGTGATCACTTCAGCTGATCTTAAGTTCAAAGTTTCATGCAGTAATCCCTCCATGTTTGCAGCCACCAGAGAAAAGGGGAAGATGCTCCATAAAAAGGAGCATTAATAAGAAACCTCCATCCTTACCAAAGCATCTTGAAAATGCCCTGTAACTTTGCTTTTTCATCATTTACACCCTGATGGCTCTGTATGAACACATCAGCTCATTGTTGGCACATAAAGAGGAGGAGGAGGTCAAGAGATAAAAGACACAACAGACTCAAGTTCTTCAAGAGAAATACTCAAATCTTTTCTGTGGTGAACGCTGAGCAGTTACAGGGAAGAGACGCGAGGCGAAGGGAGCTGGGGGATGAAAAAGATGAGGTGGAGGAGGAGGGGGAGCCATTTTGTGCACTGCGTTGTCCAGCCGAGCGTAAAGCGTGATTAATTCAATAGCCGCCATAGAGGAGGAGGCTAGCAGCATTGCAACACCGAGCATGACCCACTTTCCCCGTCAGATGTCATGAAAAATTCCCTGCCATCCCTCTCTGCGTTCCCCCTTTCTCCAACTTCCTGCCGGAGCCACGCAGAGACGGAGAGGAACGCCACGAAAATAAAAAATAAATAAAAAAAGAAAGAAAAAGACCGCACTGAAATCATCAGAAGTGGACACGCAGCGTGATTTCTATCAGCAAAAAGTGGTTATTTTAAGCTCGTATGAGGATGCTTTGGGATTAAAATCAGAGAATCAGGCTTAATTTTTTTTCTTTTTTCCAAAAAAAAGAATATTTGCTGGGAGGTTTTTGCCCATTGGGGCCAATGATTCACAGGCCCTTGACCTACTTCTATTATGCTACAGGATGCATGGGCAGAATACAACTATTGAAATGCAGCTCTTACCAATGACCTGGTTCGTCTTTGGGGTCCAGCAGACTTGTTTTTTATTGACCTAAATCTACAGCTGGGTTGAAGTCTTAATCAGAGGGATGGAGGCTCTTTGAAGGGTTTGTTTTTGAGGGGGGGGGGGTTGCTCATTATTGTGCAAAAGAGAAAAAAAGGGAAAATTTTTATTCAGTCACAAACCAGCTTTACATAGAAATCAGGAGCTGAAGTTTATATTTAAAGCAATTTTGTGCATCCAATGGGAAGTTTGGAAAGAGATGATTCATCATCAGTTCAAATCCCATCCTCAATCTTGGAGGGTTTTTGATTTATTTATGTTTTCATTCTCCCCCCACTCCACCCCTCCTGCCTCTGGAGAGGACCTGCACCGCTGGCGTGGGTCTTAAACCCGGATTAAGGCTTTTTATGTAATCTGTTCTCCTCTGGGAGATTGGAGAGACAGCTGGCAGCAGAATCTCTGTCCCTTATCTCTCGAACCACCTCTGGCCTCTGACCAGCATCCAGCGTAGATTAGAGGAGCGGCGGGTTGAATTTACAAACATAACTACGCAAAATATATTCATTTCAATACATGTTGAGGATTAGTTGGAAACTAAAAGCACTGAAAGCACCGAAACAGCTTGCAAACTCATCAATATGACAGGAAATCAACCATTCTGATAGCTTAGAGCCTGTACTATCAGGCCTCTGATTTCCTGTTTCACCCATGGAAGAAATCATGAAGTTGCAGAATTTATAAACATTTGATCCTCAAATAGCAAAAATGATTCAATAAATGAAACAGAAACATATGAAAAGATGATGTTTTGCCAAAGAAAGAAGCCTAAAAAAGGATAAATTTCAAGTATTGAATACACTGGAAGATGTATAAGAGTGTTTATCTGTTAATTCTTTAGCTTTTTTTCCAGGATTCTTCTTGTTTTCTCAGTAGGCTAAACATGACATCACTTTTTCAGCAACAAATTGAATAAATGAATTATTCAACACAAGTCTCTTGCAGACAGATTCCCAGAAAAAGGAAATAAAACTCACCTAACCTACCACTAAACTCGTCTTTGCGTGATCTAAAGTGTTCGCCATCGTCTTGCAGCAGCACGTCGAGCCACGCGCGTGTCTGATCGACCTGAAAACTGTGCTGATGGTCATTAGAGGGTCTGGGCTGTCAGTGAGGTCAGGACACACTCCATGAAAAGATGATCACCTGGACTGGGTCCTCTCTGCAAACATGTCTGAGCTGCAATAAAAGCAGGCACAGCTGCTCCGTGCACTTAAATTCATCATTTCACAGCATCCAATGAACATCAGGTAATAATTAGCAATGGCCCAGGAAGCCACGGCAGCACACACGTATTTCTGAGTGCACGTAGCAACAGTGACTGTGACAGACAGTGACTTTATCTGTCTCTTCACTCAAGGTCAGCCGCTTCAGGAGCTTTTTCTGCTCACATTTATTCTTTTACGAGGCTGCAATGGAAATCAGAGAAACCCTGTCTTGGAAAACAGATGTTTCTACGCACTGCACGTGCGGATGCTTCTTGTACCAACGTGTTTACCTCTATTGTGTATGAATCACGTATTAAGTCACATATTTAAGGTCAATTTACCATTTTGATTTATTCCATTCATCATCTCTCTGATCCCGCAGAGCATCATTTCTCTTTTCCGTCCATTTCTTTTTTCTTTTTCTTTTTTTTTAATTACTTTCATTTTTCTTTATTAGTTAAAGCTCATCAGTCATTATTTCAACCTACAGAACAACCTCTAAATGTCTCCCATCTCTTATATAACAGGATACTGGTCCTTTAAAGTTGCCTAATAACAGCTGAGCCATGAAAACAATCTGTGATGCACCGTTTCTGATTTTCTGCATCAGCACAAGGAGTTTCCAGCTGCAGATTAAAACCCTGCTGTGAATATTCAGATCCACTGTCGGGACTCTGGTTGCGGGCTGAGGCGCCCTCTTGTGTCGGCTTCCGTTACTCAGAGAGTCCTGCCTGAGTCATGACACCACTTGTCAGGCAGAATTAGAGGCGACCCGGCAGAAATGGGCTCGATAAAAATAAATATGGCGCTCGTCATTCAACGGCTCATCCTGGGACTGAAGGGACATATGCTACCCTACATTTCAATGTTTTTTTTTTTATTGCAGACGGAGAAACCACGACACCCCTGTCCATCTTTGACAGTATTATATATTATCAATACTATACTTAGTATTATGTTGTCCTTTTTTTGTGCCCTGGGGATAAAAATGAGATAGTTTACTGCAATTAAAGCTGCTTTTCTTGCTGTTTTTGTGCCGTTTGTACACAATTTGGTGGCAAAAACACCCAAGTTTACAAAAAGGTAATAAAACTAGTGGAGGGATGTGTCTTACAAGACAAACAAACTATGAAAAAATTGATTTTAAGGATTCTTTTGCAAGATTTTTCTTCCCGAAAAGACAAAACTGATTATAGATGCAAAAAGTTTGATATATTATCTCTTTGTGCGACAGAATAAAAAAATATACATGAGTGTTGGCATGTTTCTGCATTTGTATTAACCCAAACTATTGTAATTTTGCCTTAAACCCACCTAATCAGTCCTGCGGATACAGGAAGAAAGAATTAGAATAAATATTTTTCCACGATTCATGTCAAGCTGTTTAAGAAAATTACTTCCTTTTTTAAAAAAAAAAAGATAAAATATCCAAACTAGTGTTAAACTTCAGCAACTGATTTTTTATTATTTCTACTCAAACTACCCAGTAAACAGTAGTGAAAGTGGTTCCTGGTGAAAAAAGCAGATTTTGTCCCTGTAGCGCTTGCCTATTAATGTTACCTGCCAGAATTAAAGGTGCAGGTTTGTTGCTATGCTAAGCTATGCCATGCTAAGCTAACCAACGTACACTGTAACTACTCTCCCAGCCTAAACCTCTGGAGGTGTGTCTACTTCCTTTTTACCTGACAGGTGACCGGTTGGCTGACTCCACCATCACACTCGCGTTGGCCCTTGATCTCCTCTCTCACGTGACCACGCCCCTTCCTTCACATCCAATCCCAACATGGAGCCCATCAAGGTCCAATCAGAGGGCGGACTGAATGTGACCCTCACCATCAGGCTGCTGATGCATGGCAAGGTACAAACACACACATCATCCTGTTGTTCCTCCTCTGGTTTTGTTTCCAATTATCCGTCCAAGAAAGCTCATTTAAAAGGGATGGCCCGTGGCAAAGATGCACTAACACCGTGTCTTTGTTTTCCTGCAGGAGGTGGGAAGCATCATAGGAAAGGTATTTATCACAAGCACGACAAGCAGACCATGTAAAGCATCAAAACAGCTGCAGGAAATACACAAAACATCTCAATGTTATTTCTTTTCTTTACTTCTAGAAAGGGGAGACGGTGAAGAAGATGCGTGAAGACGTAAGAATTTCTCTAACAGCAATATTTAACACCTCTAATCCTAGATTTAGTCTATATCTATGTACATTTTCTTGTTTTTCTTCTCTTTGCAGAGTGGTGCCCGCATCAACATCTCAGAGGGAAACTGCCCAGAGCGGATAGTTACCATCACCGGGCCAACAGATGCCATTTTCAAGGCCTTCGCCATGATCGCCTACAAGTTTGAGGAGGTAAAACATTAACAATGACCCCAAATAAAAGCTATATTCGATATTTTTATATTAGAATACATCAATCTTTAAAATGAAATACCAATAAATCCTCACATTTGGCAAGATTCAACTATTTGTACAAAAATGTTAAGTAACTCCAGCTGTCAGATGAGATTTAGTGAAGTAAAAAGTGCCTCCATTCCCTTTTAAACTTTAAGGTGACAGTACTTAAGTGGATGTACTTAGTCATATTCCACCACTGGCTTGTTTCAACGCTTCCACTGGCTCATTTCCAGATGGAATACAAAGCAGTCTTGGCCGTGGTATATAGGATGGAAATGTGCTGATCTAACCTTGCAGCACCCTCTGAAAGTGGGCCAGTGCTGTGTTTCGATTTGGACGTTGGATCAGCGCACTTCCAGCCGGGCTGAGCCGAGTTGTTCCTCAACGCCTCCAAAGCATCGCTCACACTGTGCAGAAATGATTCAACAAATATATGAGATGCATATTTTTGTGTGTTACTGATTTTTAAGATTTAACTGGCAACATAAAGCAAATAAAACAGCTACTGAGTGTCTATACTGAAGTATTTCCATCTAGTTCTCCTTCATAATTCCTGCATCCAGGTTATAGAGGTCAAACAGAAGACAGTTGGGCTTTTGGTTGTTGGAGATATTTCATCCTTTTTCAACAAGAATCCATCACCCACTCTGCACAAACTAAGGAAACAAGATATCTATACAAGATATCTATATACCAGTACTAATATTTTTCTTCTATTTAAGCAATAACAGTAAGATTAGGAAAGTTAAACCTTTCAGGTTAGTCAGGGTCACATTTCAGAGAACATGGAGCTCTTAAAAGCTGCCCAAAATATTCAGTCCCCGCATCTAAACCTGCATGAAATATTTAAAATGTCCTCATCCACCGGCACCACCAGCAGCATGCTGCTCACACAAGTATTAATAAGTCAGAGGAACTAAGCCGGTAATTTAGCTTTAATACTTTAGCCACATTTTACTGCTATCAATTAATAAACGGGGTCTGTCCACGCCAGACTTTTACTTATTATTTTTAAATGAATCAGTCCGCCCACTTGAGTAAAAGATCTGAATCTGCCCGCTTTAAATTAAAATTAAATGTCAAGCAGAGTCCTGATTGCCGATGTGAATTTTAAATGAAAAGAGTGAGACTTGTTCTCTGATTGGCCGAACCTTTGTCACATGACAGAGACATGTGTTGTTAACCTCATAACATAACATAAAATTAAAACATTCTCCAAATGAATAAAATTACAACTCTCAGTCGCCTGTTTTCGTAATTTATGCCCATGTCCCGTGTGCATGCGCACAACTACATCAGGATGGCTAAAGAGGCTTTTCACATGTCCCGTCCTATAAAGAGGCGAATCAGAAGCTGAAGAAAAGCAAATTATTAGTGATTTACAAACGTTATCCTGATCTGTGTAAGAAGCTGTCTGAAGTCTGAAGTAACTAGTCACGATTTTGACGGCTAAACCAGCCGACCTTGCCAGTGGAGACAAGATGGTGTGAAACGGGGACAGAACTGGGACTGGCCATCTACGAGTGATTTCGGAGATCCTTCGTTGGTATTTCTGACGACAATCTGGCATTACAATCTATCCATCGTGTAAATACACAACCGCTCATTTTATCTAGCATCCATGTAAACGTGTCAGCTGGAATCTCTGATCAAATTGATTTGTTCAGATATACGAAATATTCATCCATGTAAACGTAGCTAATTATGCTGATTCATTCAGCTTAGAGTGCAAAACCTGGTTCACTTTACAGCTCCACTCTCTGCTCTCTGGAAGCAGTTATCTGCATGTGCAAGAGACATACGTATAGATTAAGATAAGGGTCTATCTAGCCAGGAGTGGGCATGGCTGTCAAGGTGTGGCTCGAGAAATATAATCACAGCCCTTATTTAAAAATAAGATGTGGAAATGAAAGTAAATTGGGGAAAAAAGTGTCAGTGTGTGGATTAACGATTTACATGGTCCTATTAACGAAGGCTAAACAAAGTTATGAAGCTGTATTTTAATATAACAGGTGCTTTTTAAGTTGTTGACTCGTAATAATGCTGAAGTTGGTGCAAAATGTAAGTGCCATAAAGACAAGATCCAGCTGTGAGTGTGGTAAGATGTGCACAACCTTCCCTGAAGTAATAGTTTTTCTTCTTGCTAACATCTCACACCAACGTCCTGGACAGAGAACTTTTTAATCTGATGAAATATGATCCTGTCCCCCCTCCTTCTACAGGATATAATCAACTCCATGAGCAACAGCCCCGCCACCAGCAAACCCCCAGTAACCCTGAGGCTCGTCGTCCCTGCCAGCCAGTGTGGCTCCCTTATCGGCAAAGGTGGCTCCAAAATCAAAGAAATGAGAGAGGTACGCAGCCGTTTCTCAGCCACAGTGATCCTCATAAGCTTTGAATTAATCATAAGTTTAATCTTATAAATGGCAGAGCCATGAGATTCCCATTTCCAGTCTCTAGATCCCATATTTATGGATCATATAATTTCCATTTAACCTTCCTCTACTGCACAATCCCCAGAGTGTGAAGCTCAAGGCTCAGAGCTCATTTTGCTCCCAGATATCAGTTTTTACTCACCGTGAAGCCGTTTAAACAGGAAGTTTAGTCAGTAAAAGATGAATTACTGCTTCCCTGACGCTATGTGCTTTCGTGTTTTGCTTCAGTCCACGGGAGCTCAGGTCCAGGTTGCAGGTGACATGCTTCCCAACTCCACTGAGAGAGCGGTGACAATCTCAGGGGCCCCAGAAGCCATCATCCAGTGTGTCAAACAGATATGTGTGGTGATGCTGGAGGTACAGTGGGGAAGGGGAGGGAGGGGGCTTCACACATGGGGAAACAAAGATTATTATTTACTCTGAAATGCCTGATACGGAAGACGGTGTTTGTTTGCAAGTTATAAACCTCAACATTGAAATTCTGTTTTGTTTCATACTGCAGTGCATCAAACTATCGTTCATTCAGACCAGAAATGTTAAGAAAAATGGGATTTGATGAACAAATTATAACTAATGCAGCAAGAAGTTCAATATGCTGGGTCGAGGGATCTCTTCAGGAAACATTACAGTGCTGCTTTTACTACATTATCGATGGATCTGCTTGTGTTTTCATTCAGTTTACATTAGAAAATCTGCACTGCTGCAAACACATTCCCAACAACATATAAATGCACAGGGACATACTGACATAAAGGTAGGCAAGAGATGTGTTTTGCACATAAACTTTAGCTTTATAAAGCATCAGGTCCCTCATTACAGATATGGAGGGGACTCCAAAGATCACAAACCTCATTACATCATAACTTCATTAAGTAAAAATTTGTTTTAAGCCAATATCAACATTTGCAAACAAACAGTAGGGACTAAAGTAAAAAGAAATTAGACGATGTCATAATGTGACAAGATTTCCATTTGTGCAAAGTACAGTTGTGCAAACTAAATTATAATTTATTACAGAGCAATTGGTTTTTTTTGTTCCCTCTATGTTGTTTCTGAACTACCTGTAATACCCCTTTTTTCTCTTTACTGAAACGATATCGCTTTGCTAAAGCTGTGGCTGTTACCGAGTTATTCATTCATCCAGTCACTTTACTGTGAGGATGGAGGCAAAGAGGCGCTACTTAACTACAGCGATGCATTGGAATTGCTTGAGTTACATAAACACTGACAGATACACACCCAGTCTGATTTGATAAACAATGTACAGTTACTATTTTAGGTTGAGAACATTTAGTCTACACACTGACATTAAATGATGGCATAAATAAATCTGTAATATTTTAACTGTGTTGTATCCACCTGTTTAAGCTTTGACTGCAGCTTTGATTATGTAACAACCTTCAATATGCTAATAATGAAATATTGCTCCCAAAATGCAAGTGAATATGTTAAAACAGTTTGTGAATGTGTACAGATTTCGTCCCACTGCTGTTGCCTGCGTGTAAATATTCAAAAGTACGCTACGCTACAACATACAGCTAACATGTCCAGAACAGTTTAACTTCCCAGTTCGGTTCCTGTTTGATGTTTTAACAATTATTTCACAAGTCCTGCCTCTGAAGCAGAAAAAAGACTAATCCCATCATGGTTAAGAAGTCAAGGAAGTATAATTTGCTCCAAGGTTCACAGTAACGTGCTGCTAATGTTAGCACCAGCTAGCGATAGCTTGCATTAGTATACTTTGCTATCTCCTGGTTGAAGGGCGCAATGCATGATGGTCGATTTCTATCAATGTTTACAGCTTCTACTACTTTTTGTGTAACATATGGAGTTAGGAATGATAAGCTACACATAAACAGTCGACCAATCAGAGTAGACTGTGCCTTTTGGCGGGAAAGTCTTAAAGAGACAGTAGCCAAACCAGAGTGTTTCAGACAGGAAAGGCAACAGGCCTGCCACACTATGGGGACAAATTATTATTTCCTCATTATCAAGCAAGCATCTTCAAAACTAAAATGAACATTTAAATGAAAATAACATGGGGTGTTGACGTACCAGAAGTAAATGTTGAGCCTATTTTGTGACAATTTCAGTTCATTTGAAGTTAATTTATTCTCAGCTAAGAAAATCATCCAATAGATCAGTGCATTAGGTCGTTATTTTGCCATTATTGACCATTTTCTTTGCTCTCTTCTCTTTACTACTTTCTTGTGCTTACATGTCTGAATAAGAATGCTGCTTTGGATCATAGGGTTGAACACTATTAGGTGTCCTTTTTTCTTCTTGCACCATTAACTTTAACTATCTGCGCAGCCAATTCTCCATTGGGCCTTCATGATGGCACCAGCCATGGATACTAGGACATTTGTGACTTGACTGTAAGTCTCCAGAGTATGGACTAAAAAAGATATTTAGAATGCAGTATGTTGAGTCATCATTATCCAGTTGAAAGTGATTTTCCAGGTAAATCCAAGCTTAGTTGTGCACTGAACCACAGTTTTGACATTTTATGTCAGCATGAGCACACAGTGAAGAGCACTTTTGTGTCAGTGTCACAGGTTGTCTTCCCTAAGGCACCATCCCTTCTGGTCTCACTTTATGCAACTTCTTTCTCTCTCTGTTCTTGTCTTTCTTCCTGCTTTAACACTATCTCCACATTTTACCCCTTCTTCTTCCCCCCACTCTCTCCTCCTTTGCTCTCCTCAGTCCCCACCGAAAGGTGCCACCATCCCCTACCGCCCCAAGCCTGCCTCTACCCCTGTCATTTTTTCAGGTGGCCAGGTAAGAGCAGACCCACTGGGGGCATCCACAGCCAACCTCAGCCTCTTACTGCAGCACCAGCCACTGCCTGTTAGTGTCGCACCAGGTTTTACTCACTCTTCCTCCCTTCCTCACTCCCCTTTACCCCTCCTGACTAGCATGAAACCATCACTGCTGTTTACTTTCATCCACAACCCTGAGCCACTTGAACCAGAACTGAGATTAAAAATATTTTTATTGGTGGGAAGATGCATTTGGCCACGTTTGATTAAGAAAAGACAAAAAAGCAAATTTAAAGAAACTTCTCCGTAAACACACAATTTAGTCATTGAATTGCTTAGACGTGACAGTACTGTTGATTAAGCAAATATTCTTGTGATGTACGAAGACAGAAAAAGCTTTGATTGATTCACTTCCTTCATGTGAATCCAAAAATGCATCAAGTGTTATGAGTTTAATTCACTTCTGTAGACCGGCTGGACAGGACCTGCTAATGGGCCGAACTAAGGAGGCTATCAGGAAGCAGGTGTGGAGATAATGATGGATTCATTTGCAACATAAATTTTCCAATCTCTGTCTAGAAAAAAATCTAAACAAAGGCACAAGCTGTCAGATTTCCCTGGTTAACTTCAGAAAGCCCTCAGAAAGCCCATTTACAGGCTAAACTCCTAATCTTGTTTTTAATCTGATAAAACAAATTTTGAGCACTATGGTACCTTTAAGCAATGATATTTATTTAGCTTTTTATGTAACCAGGAAGGTCAATTGAAAATCAGTTCTCATTTATAATGAAGACCTGGGCAATGAAGGTACTGTAGCTAACATAGCTACATAACTAACCTGAAGGCAGGCAGGATTTCCTCCATCGTTGGGTAGTGAACCCATCGTTGATGGTGTCATTTAAAGTATTGGCTTCTTAGTTGCACTGAATGCAGCATGAAGGAAGGTATATTCACAGAAAGCAAAAGTAAACATAAAAAATGAGTGAACAGGAAGGATATGACAGGAGATAAAGATGAATAAAAGAAAAATTAATTGGTTTGAAAATGGGGAATTTAAACAGTGTCAGAGGTTCAAATGAAAAGTGGCCAGTTTAAAATCTTGATAATTATTTTATCTTATCTTTTTTATTCATTTTATTTTGTTTTATCATTTCATTAACTTTTATTATTTATTAATTATTATTTTATTTTATTTCTATTTTTATTTTTATTTTT
>JAOXYM010000026.1:3198781-3213873 GCA_028567055.1 Leptatherina wallacei | reverse complement strand
TTTGTTTTATCATTTCATTAACTTTTATTATTTATTAATTATTATTTTATTTTATTTCTATTTTTATTTTTATTTTTTTTCATTACATTTTATTTTGTTTTCATATCATTTTGTTTTATTTTATTTTTAATTCAATTTTTATTCACCTAACTTTAATTAATACATTTTTATCTATTTATTTATTTACTTAGTTATTTATTTACTTATTTATTTAACCTAAATTATGTAAAGCCATTGATAAGTTCAGCACTGAAAATATAGAACTGCTACTAACAGTAATAGTTAAAGAAAAATCAACAAAAACATATTAAAATTCACTAAATGTGTCCTACGATAGAAAGACTAGTAAACTATCCTGACAACTAAGAAGCAGGAACAAGTAGGCTACACCTTTGGACCTTTGGTTGACTAAACAGTCACTAAAATAACTACACAAAGTTTCTGTTCATCGTCTGATTCATGTTTTCAACATTATTAAGTTACCATAACATTTACCGTATGAATCATGTAGCAAGACAGCAGTTGGGTAACACTGAACAGATTAGATTTTTAGTATAAACCTTTGGGAAAAGCACCAAATAAACTAAGTCACATGACAAGTGTTTTCCTTTCGCTTCCAGTATATCTCCGGTTGCCGTCTTGGCTGAGAGATGAAATGAAATTTAGCTCAGTTCTGACCTCTGTGGCCCCAATAAACCACACTAAGTAGGACAAGTCACATCACTCCTCTCAGGGTCGTTCCTCTGGTTTTCTCCACACCCTTCCAATCACCACCCTGTGTCTGAATTGTCCCTTATTGATTTAGTTCAACTGGATCTGATTGATGAATACAAGTACAACGTGACAGGAATCTGTAGTGCATGGCTTACATGTTACCAATATAGCTCAATTAATTAAAAATATATAAGTCTATATCGTGCTTGAGTTGTAGAGATGCTAGTTTATTTTGTAAGGTAACAGTTGTAACCTTGTAAAATTGATTTGTTTTTTATTTGATATTTAATTCATTGCAATCCCAGCTGTATTTTTGTGGACTTGTTCAGTTGAGGTCACATGATAACAAGTTCTTCTGCTCATGTTTGCAGGCTTATACCATTCAAGGACAGTACGCCATCCCACATCCAGATGTGAGTGCTAACCCCACGAAGCAGTCCACACTGCTCTCTCCATCATTCTGTCATGCTGCTTCCAAATTTCTCTAGTTTTTCTCTTACTTTCTTCCTACCCTCATTATTAATATTAATTGATAATATTAATACAGCTTTTTTTCTGATGTGTATTTCCTTATCTTCTAACTTTTCTTCCTCTTGCCTACCTGTCTTCTATTTGCCGTCAAAGCTCATAAGGGCTTGGTCTGAAGGGCCCACCAGACACGGCAGGAAATGTTCTAGATTAACTTTTAGTTTTGGGAGAGGGTTCAGACATTTCAAAGGCTTGTTTTTTTCTAAAAATAAGAGGACAAATGGTGAGTGAGATGGTTTCATAGATCAGGACTGTGAAATGATTTATTTTCTTGAAATTACATTTACTTTTTTTCCATCACTCATGAAACAAATAGAAACTCACAACAGAAACGTTTGAGAATATCAACGAATAGTTTGGTCCAACCTTTAAAAAACAGACTGATCACTGACAACCGAAGCAAGCCAGCCAGGCCAGCTTTCATGACTTGACAGGAGGTGAAGGTAAGTTTAAAGATACAAAAGTATAATGATATCACTCCTAAACATGTAAAAAGTAGATTAAATACTGTCTGTACTGGTAGCATTTAAACTCCACAAGCACCAAACTATCATCTGGGTAAATAACTTCCAACTTCATTACAGTAATAACCAGGAGTCGACAGGCACACTTTTATCTAGTCACCTTTTTTTAACCTGCGTTGCAGAAAAGTAATAGAAAGTGAAACTAGAAAAATGTGAAGTCTGTGGATAATCACACCCTAGAGTCTTGCTGATAGTTGAAGGTGTGTTACCATTGTAACTTGTCAACAATACTACACCCACTAATAAACTACTGGGGCAGTTATTTTACATCCTAGCCGAGAACTGTTGCCACCTGTTGGGAAAATTATAGCGGTGTAGTTTTAAGTGCCTGCAGACTGCGATGATTGCACTTCAGTTAAAAGTTTAGATTATATAGCCTGGTGCCAGTTCCCAACAAAAGTCATCTCAGAACCATTTTTAGATAAAGTAAACCGGTTAAATCCAAATAAATAAGTACTGTTTGGTTTAATACTACTTTCATTTATTTCCATCCATTTCAATTAATAACCATCCAAATTAGTCCAATGATAGGCAAACCCATCCAATTCAAACCAATTCAATACAGTCTAACAGTATATATAAAATACAGTTTTGTTAGAAGTCCAGCTAAAAGATCAATGGATGGCATTGAATCTCCACTTTGATTGAAACACGCATGTTGCAACAGGCAACAATAAGAAAAATAAACTTTTAACAGGAAGTGCCCACCTGCATAAGCCGTTTAAGGGAGGAAAGACATCAGCCTCAATCGCTTGGCCAAGCACACTCCAGTCATAGCAACAGTACCTATGAGGGGCGGGGCTTATGGAGACAGCTCAAGCATGCTCCAATCAGGCCAAGTCCTTAATGAGCTTCTTCTTCTCCTTTCTTTTCTCTCTTTGTCTCTCTTGACTTTCGTCCTTCACCTGTCTGTGTTGTTACTTCTCCTCAGATCCTCTCTTTGCTCTCGTAGCATTTCGGACAGACCTCTATTTGTGTGTGTGCGCGTTTGTGTGTCTGCGTGCGAGCGTGAGCGCCAGAGTGTGTTTTTAATGATGACCTCATAGCTCTGCTGTCCTCCTCCTCCCCCCCTCAGCAGTTGAGCAAGCTCCACCAGTTGGCTATGCAGCAAACCCCCTTTACCCCCCTTGGACAGACCACCCCTGCCTTCCCCGGTACGTACCCACCTACACAATGACCCTCTTCACCAAAGATCCTTCTCTCGTTTTTACCTGTAGAGACAAACACATTCTCTTCCTCCTTTTTTTTTCTCTTTCTCTTCTTTTCCTGTCTCTGTCCTTTCTCTTTTTCTTCTTCTTGTCGTTCTTTTCCTTATGGTCTCTGTGGTGCACTGCCATTGACATGGCCTGCTGGTGGTCTGCTCTTGTAGATGTTGAGGTTTCTTTTGTTTTCTAGCTTTCCCTTAGTACCCTTTTTTTTCTAAAGCAGTGCAGTTTTCGTTAGTTTTTTTTTTCCATCTAGAGAGTAGAAATCAAATTGTCACGCAGTAGAGACAATTTATAATGTTTGTCACTCAATAGAGTTCATCGATTACTCCCTCAATGTGCCAAACTCTTTTCTGTCCTTTTGCCTCCCTCTCCTCTTTCTGTCTGCTTCCTGTGTTTAGCAGCAGGTCTGGATGCCAGTAACCAGGCCAGTACTCATGAACTCACCATTCCCAATGATGTGAGTATATTTGTCATAGTGAGCGAAATGCCCAACAATGCCTTTTCATTCGTCATTGTCTGCCTCATACTTCCCCTGAAAGGGCTCAATAAAAATTGGGAAGAACAGTGATTTAGAATAAAGCATATTTTATTTAAAAGCTGCCAATTTATACATAATAATAGCCTGCATTTTGCCTTTAGCAACTAAACTGTTTGAAGACAATATTGTTGATGCTGTTAAAAACACAATAGGTCTTCTATTATTGCCAGTCACACTTACTCAGCACTCTGCTTTTCCCCCCCTCCGCTGCTGATATCCTCAAATTATAATGCTGCTCTTTATTTCCATTCAGACACGCCACTTCAAATCTTTCCAAAAAAATCCATAATGGATCGGGTAATATCACCATTGCATTCGCTAACTTCTTCTTGAGTATTAAAAGTCCTTTTTCAGCTAGATTAAAGTGATGGATTCTTAATTAATTGCTTGAGACATTCTCCAGAATAGATAAAGGAGCGTAACACAAAGCAAGATGCCATCAGAAAACAACTCCCATTAAAGTTCAAACTCCCAAATGTGGTTGGATTATGATGTCAGTAGCTCCACTCTATTATCGTTTAACATAGCTCCTTGTTCAACTTTTGAACGATGCAATGTGACAGCAGCTCAACTGCAACTACTGTAATCTCTTTTCCCGCAGCAGAGATACAGTGCAGCCAAAGGCAGTCAGCTTTGTAAAGCGAATGACCTTAATGTGAAAGACTTGTTCGACCCACATAAGGAGGAGGAAAGTTGTAACTGAAAGGCTGGCAAAGATTGGCCCATACTCACATGCATCGTAGAGTATCTCCTTCATGTGCTGTGGCCATGCTAAGTCCCGCCCCCATTTTCTTCCCAGCTAATAGGCTGCATAATCGGACGCCAGGGAACCAAAATCAACGAGATCCGTCAGATGTCTGGGGCGCAGATCAAAATTGCTAACGCCATGGAAGGGTCATCGGAGCGCCAGATCACCATCACAGGGACCCCTGCCAACATCAGCCTGGCCCAGTACCTCATCAATGCAAGGTCAGAGAACTGAGCAACTGGAACAACTGAATGTTGAAACTTTCCTTTTATGTTCAAACAAAAAGCAGAAAAAGTTCGAGTCATGTTGACGAGATGGGCTGAAGATGTTCCCTGAACTTAGTAAGGAAATCTATGTTTGGTCATACCAACCGATGTTGTGTTATACATCGTTGGAAAGCCTGATTAGTCACCTTTACAATGAGGTATAATTTGTAAGGATGATGCTTTTGTGGAATGAGTAGCACAGCAAAAATGTGTGGGTGGTGCCAAAATCCCCTGCAATGTTCTTCTGTTTATATTAACTCTTGTTTTGAGCTGCTTGATTGCACTCTGCCACAGTAATAAAGGACAAAAAAATAGCATGAGGAAGATTTATACACAGCTACAACAGCTTGGCACCTCCACCGCATGCTGGTCACCAGCTGGTCACATTTTGCTGTGGCATGGCATCCCATTCCTCAACCAGGAGTGGTCAACCAGCCTGGTTGTGTTGGTTACTCTAGCACAAACAGCACACACAAAGGTCTGGACTCATGGCAAGCCATTCCATCCTCTCCACTGCTAAATTCTGGAGGTACTCTATGATGATCCTGGCTTTGTGGGGGAGATTTTTTTCATCTTGAAGGATGGAGTTAGGTCCCAGATTCTGTTAAAATGGGATTTTTATTGGCTTTAGAATGTCATTGCAATGTCTGTCTATCAATTAGGTGCCATTTAGGTTTTGCCACCTTTTTCGCTTTCCAATGACGTATAATACAACACCAACTGATATCATTAAAGAGATACCGTGTAACTTTTGGCCACTAGGGGCGCTAAACCTGTAACTTCACACCGGCCACATGACTCAAAATTCTCGTAAAAGAAGGAAGTGACTCGCAAAATTAAACAGTCTTTCTCCGTCTGGCCCCATCAGACAATGTTTTCACCTTTCTACTTTGCTCAGCCATACGAAAAAAGTAGAACAAAGCAGAGCCCTCTGTGTTTACAGAGGGGGGGCCTTAACGCAAAGAGCTCCAGGTCACATGATCCCATGAGAGACGGATCCGCTCCTGCAATGTTACAATGTCTGGTTTCTGATGAGGGCAGCACCCTCGGAGCGCCGACACGCGTCAAACACTGATTATTGATCCCAGAAATCATCCATTATTACTCACATTAGTTTGATATTTGGGTCAAAAGTTACACAGTAACTCTTTAAAGAAGAGAAATAACCGACCGAAGACAAATTTCCTTTTTGTGCTAAATTGACTTTTTAATAAAATAGAAATGCTTACTCTTACCGTCATCCTCCTTTAGGTTCAGAGACGTGGCGGCCATGTGGAATGACCCATCTTCCATGACCACATCCTGAATCCCTGACTGGCTCCTCCGTTTGGCCCTTTCCAATGACTGACTACCGCAGACAACCCTGATGAAGCCCTTCGGACTCTGGCTCTGGCTCTCCGAAAACCCTGACCACCTTTCCGCCCTGGTTCAAAGTACATCAGGGAGGGTTTGGCGCTCACTTTTATTTCAGAGAGCCAAATTAAGTTTAAAGATAAAAAGAAAAAAAAGAAATACAAAAAAGTAACTCTGTTGATTAGATTTTTTAGAGAACTGTTGAAGCATGTTGAATGTTTATTAGGAACAACTTGTGTTAATCTTTCTTCTTTTTCTATCTGTCTATTGCTTTCTCTCTCTGTCTCAGTGCTGCGTAATAGAACATCATTTAAAAGTATAAAAAAGTACTAGTAAAAGATTGAGCATTTTTGTAGAACATAGTTATTTGCATATTACAGTACAGCTGCTCAGTGATGCTATCGGCAGAGTGTGTGGTGGGATGTAGCCAAATTATCAAATTTTGATAAAATATGTTGAAAAGAAAAAAAAATTGGATTGTTCTGCTTTTGTCCTAATTTGCATCTTCGTCTAATCTCTGCCCATGACTCTTTGCTGCATCACATGACCCTTTTAAGCCAATGGTATCACTCCTAGAGCCTCCCTTCTCATGTTAATTTCCTCTATTTACATTATTGCTTATATTGCATGTGTTCAATGTTGTATTGTTGTGTATTTTCAGTAAGCCTGTTCAGTGTATGTGCTCCTTCAAATGTTATATCTTTGTGCTCCTGTTCTTTTCCGCAAACTTTTTCAACATTCTGGCCACTCACGTCTAGTCCTACTCCCTGCCCAGATGGAAAACTTTCCAACATAGCCTCCTTTTATCAACACCAATTATTAGTATTTAGATGCATGAATGGGAATTAGTGAAAAATCAGTGGCTAAAACACTGACTGAAAATTTAAATGATTGTTTACTAACTTATTATTATACTGTATTTGTTTTGTACAAGGACTATTGTGATTTAGCACATAGTCGACTACGCGGCGCTCATGCAATAGACTATTCAACACTTTACTCTGGACTGCCTCTGATGTGGGAGGATTAGTTGGACTTAAAAAAAAAAACGGTGTTGTGTCCAAACCTTTCGGCTTCCTTCACTTGTCCCAGAAAAATATCAGCTAAGCTGCTTGTAGAAGCTTTTAAAAGAGGGTTTTGAAAAAAACAGGAGAAAGAAGCCGAATGTTACCGGCATAGAGGCCTGAACGTTTGGACCAAGCCCAATGGTATTTCTGGGGCCAAGGAATGTTCAGGGGTTCATTGGGGGGAACCCATGGGGCCTGGGCGGACGTGACCACTCAGTCTCTTTTTCACGATTGTTCATCTTATGTTCTTTTCATTGTCATACGGTTGATTTGACGCTTTAGGTTTGAATGTCTTTTCATGTCATTACCATGTCAGCAACTTAATTGTTTTTATTTAAAAAAGGACAAGTTGGATGATAATTCCTTCTTTGCTGGTTTTTCCAAAGCCAGCATGTATTTATCTATGGTGTGGTGATGCACATGACTTTTTGTTCACTGATTATGGAACTTAAGCTAAGTTGGTTTTGTTGTGTTGTACCTAATATGAGAGGGAGATATGGGTGATATTTGGTAAACTTCAGTAATTCAACCACCTCTCACAACTTCTACTTGTGAGGAGGCTCTACAGATATTGGACAGCTTGGGTAATTTTCCTAAGCTCTGCTGAGCTCGGTTCAGTGTTGACAAAAACAAACAGCTGTTGAATGTTATTGTTGAATCACATTAACTACAGTCCAACAACAAAATATTCTGCATTTACAGTGAATCACTTTCTTCATACATACAACAACTTTGCTATATTTCTATTAGCTTACTCTGACTTTAAAGGAGAACTTTGACATTTTGGGAAATACGTTTATTTACATTCTCATGTGAAAACATTGATATGACAAATCACTATATGTTACATGTCAAGCTACTGTTAGCATCCAGTTAACTGAACTTAGCATAAACACCGGATACAGAAGAAAATAGCTGGCCTGACCATTAAGCTAACTAGCACCTGATATATTTATTTGTGTTATCTCATTAGTTCAACATGAACATTTGGGTTAAAATTGTTCGATTTATCTGCATTCTCCAATTAAAATATAGGTATGACTTATTGCTGTTAAATGTCGAGCTACCACTAGCGCTCAGCTAAGCCAACTTAGCCTGAAGCCTGTAGACAGAAGTAAAGAGCTAGCCTGGCTTTTGAGCTAACTAGCGCCTAATGATAAATTTATGTATGTTATCTCTTTGGTTTAAAGGAAACCTGCTTTGCTCATTTCCAGCTTAACAACAAACTGTTTCCGTTCCTGTGATAAGCTTAACCCTTTTCTTGCCAGGGTAGCCCAAACTGAACCAGGCTAGTTTGCTCGTACTTTTGTATTTGAAATTATTCGGCAACAGAAAAGACAAAGACATAACTTGATGTCAAAATCAATCGCTAAGTTTCGTCGAGGGTCACTCACTGTGTTTGCTAGTTACTCACACAGTGTCTGAATTTTGGCAGGAAAATGCCATCATAAATCAAACACAATAAACGCTGATGATTGTAACATTTGACTGCAGTTGCCATGGCAGCAGCTCCATTCTGTGAATTATTCAAGCATCACAACTAATACTACATGACTAATGTAGACAAATCTGCCACTTTTATTTCGCTAGCTAGTATTAGCGCCACAACTGGTATTGACGTTTTATTTATAGTCTTTATGCTAAGCTAAGTTAGCTGGTAGTTAACTTCATATTTATCGTACAGATCTGAAAGAGGCGTCCGTATCGCCTCATCAAAATTATCTAAGCAGGAATATTTGCCAAAATGTCTTTTCCTGTTACTTTGACAACATATAGTAAATGTGATTATGTAAATGGACCAAATGCTGTTTCAATATACTGAACAATGCATAGTCAGTGTTTATTCTGCAATAATTCTTACATTTTGATGTGAACTCAAGTAGTCGTGCTAGCATTGAAAAAAAATGGATTTATGTTTCTTTTCATTTTCTCTTGTCATTGCTTGTACTTTAATGGGAATGTTTGTCAAATGAACAAGCTGAAGTTATGTTGTAATTATACTTTTTTTCTTCTTTTTTTTTTGCATTCTTGCTTTTTAAAACAGCTCATTAATACCTAAGAGGTCATTCCTTCTGAATTACCGACACACTGTAACAGCAAAGAACATCCTCAAGGGTATTGTGACTTTTATTCAACAGTTTTCAGTGCATGTGTACAACTGAAATGTTTGCTTAAGCTTAAAACATCAGTGACTAAAGTTTCTAGCACAGCTAGAGCGTGCATTTGACTAAATTGGTCTTGTTGTGTAATATGAAATCAATTGCAAAGCAGGAATATTGAGTTGTAAGTAATGGCAGTGTGATTTCAGTAACATCAATATTAGTGTGTTACTCAGTGTTTGAAAATTGTATTTACATTTGTGTATATGCCTGAGTATACTACAACTTTGAAACAAACTGCAACTAATGCAATAATAGGGTGCAATGTGCAATTATTTATTCAGTTATTTCCTTATTAGCTTATTAGATACAAGAGAGCGGTGTAGCTTGTTGGAAAGATGCTTTTTGGGGAGATTTTATCCACGTTCCATGTGGCAGCAAAAGCAGGAAAAAAAAAGAATGATCGCATTTATTTTGTTTTTCAACTTATGTTTGCGTGTATTGCAGTTTGGGAGAAAAAAAGTGATAGAACTTTGTAACTATTTTCGATTAATTTATTTGCAATGTGCAGATCTATAGCCTATTAGTTGTGAGTAATTACATAGGTTTTAATTTCAAAGTGTTGGTAAGTATAAAATCAAATAAAGTTCCATTTTTTTCTTTCAGTGACTTGTTTGTCTCTGGTTTTGAAATACATGATCACCATCAGTGCACGCATTAAAGACAGATAGCACTCGCTGCCTGTGTCGAGTGATCCTGCTGGAGAGATTTTGAGCTTGAATACAGCTTCTTATCACATGGTAAAACAATTATGGTAGTGAGATGATTAGGTATAAATGGGAAGCCCATCGATCCTTTGAAGGTTTTTAAAGATAACTGCAGAAAAAACAGATTAGGACCCTGTTTACACGTCTACATTCATAATTTTTATAGAGTTTTGGCATCTCGTTTACACGGCAACAGAGTTTTGAGTGGGCAGCACAACAACATCAACAATGGCAGACCCCTGTGTTGTGCTGCTGAATCTTTTAAAGTTATCTTGGTCTCTTAAAGCAAAACCTGCTTTCCTTGTGCAACATTTATACCGCCAACGAAGATGCAGAGATTACATCAGTGTGTTTCTCAGCCTGGACTCCAGGAAACATTGTTGCGTACTCAGGGCCTTAAAAAGCACACAATTTGCTTATTGTTTCAAGAACTGCTTATCAAAAAGAGCCCCAGGGTACCTTTTATAATGCCCTTAGCCTCTGTGAAATTTCTTTTGATTACTACTTTTAACTCTGAGGCAATTTTAGAACAGCTAGCAGGAATTGTTATAATTAATCTGCTTCTTCACACAAATATGAAATCAGCCAGTCACATGGCAGCCGCTCATGTAGGCATGTCGGCCCCTTAGTACCATCTTAGCCTGGTTTAACCAGCACAGCCTACCTGAGTATTGTAGCTGACCATGTCCATCCCTTTATGAGCACAGTGGAGCATCTTCTGATGGCTACTTCCAGCAGGATAAGGCACCATGTTACAAAGCTCAGCTTATGATCACTTTGTAGGAATGTTTCCAACACCTTGTTAAATCTATAAAAACAAAAATTAAGGCAGTTCTGAAGGAAAAAGAGGGTCCAACCCAGAACTAGCAAGCTGGACCTGATAAAGTGACCAGAGGACTAGAGAGGAGAGGGGGAGAGAAAATCATAGAGATTAATGGTCAAATTAGCTCATCTTTCAAATCTTATTTTACTTACATCATTGACTGACAAAGCTGCAGTCACCTGTCCTTGACACACCTTCAACACTTTTTTTCCCCCATCCCAGCAGTATAATTTTGATTCGTCTGATATTCAGCTGCAAAACAATATAAATAGTAAACCTGTCCTTGATAGCAGCAGACAGATATAAGGAAAGATGGCAAAGACTTTTCCTTCAGTACTGAAATCATTTCAGCATCTTGATATAAGCTGTCTCGCCTTTGAGCTTGCAGAGTGCTTTTCCAGAGTGGATGCTGAACGTCCAGACTGCAGACAGCTCACAGAGAAGTGACTCACAGCCCTTCCAGAACTTGTCATACAGCCATCTTCTGTCATTTAAATTATGTATCCACACATGCAGGAAGTTTTCTCGGATCAAGCAAAGATGAATAAAACCATGATGCCACTTCACTTTCCTCAGCACTGCTAACATAACTTGTCCATTTAAAAATCTTGTGACATTCATAGACAACGTAAACCTGGTGGAGCTTTTGGCAGCTCGGCCTTCGGGGATATTTGCGTGGATAAGTTGCTCCAAGTCTGTATTTGTTTTCAGGATGAGAAAATCCTCAAGGACAGAAAGCAAGTCAAACTTCTTTGCTTGGTAATGAACAGCACAGAATTTATTTGATAAAAACACTGATGCCTTAAAACACACAAAGAGGAAATGTAAGTTTCATGAGACCATGCTTTGAAAAAAATCTATAATGGTTTCTGCATTCAAGGCTGGATTCATGGGAAGATTAACATTTTGTGCTGAGAGCCAACAAGCTGTCTCAGAGGTTTATAGGTAGGAAAGCTCTAATTGTTGGCCGGGGTTCAGCCCAGCTAAAGCGTGTTACATCGTTTAATGGGCTGTGCCTGCAGCTGACTGAGAACAACTCCCACCTCACGACAGTCATGTTGCACCGTAAATGAAAAAAAAATGAATTTCAGGGAGTGCATCACAAAGACATGGTAGTAATTATACTGAGAACAAAAGGAGCCCCACTGGAGGCGACAGTGGTTTGAGCCAAATTGTCCCACATTTTTATTGTTACATCTTTAATGGTCCTCCACGGAAACGGAAAGATAACCAGTGCATTAAATACGACTGGTTATGTTCTGGTTTTAATAATTCATGTACAGTAAATGTGAAAGCCTGTAAGGTCCAATCATTTCCAGGTGACATGTATTTGTGCTGTAAGATAGGGTCTGGGATATAACGATTAAAGCCTTACATTAAGCTGTCCAGGCTAATATCCATTGTGAAATATCTCTTGTAAAAGACAGAAATTTAGAGGTATGGTACAAATACTAAGTTCCATATTTGTCCAAGAAATACTTGCGGACAGATGGTTTTACAGGAAGATGGAAGGGCCCGTGGCTGAATTACTAATGGACACGGGGAGCCACTTCAAGTCAGACCAGCTTGGTGGTCTGCTATCAGTAAGAAAGAGTCGGATTCTCCAGGGATGCAGGAGGAAAATTGCAGCATTGATGACATCAGTTGTCTTCATGCATGACACTTTTATTACATGCCTTCAAGTATTTTGCTCATTGACAACCAGCAGACCTCAAAGTTGACAGAATAATTGCATGCCCCAAGTTCTTTTAGCCCTGATAACATAACACAGCTTTTATATGTTAAAAAAACAAGTAAAATATGCTGCTTCTTTGCATCTGTAGTGATAAGTCCCTACCCATGTCCTGCAAGTCCTGAGGTGTCCCTTCATTTTCCATCTGATTGAATTCATTATAAAGCAAAGCTCATAAAATAGTATAAAAAGGAAGGAATGCTCTCAATAAACTAATCATTGGACATTGTATGAATCTGTGCTTCCTAAATATATAATATAGCCATTAAAAAGATACATGTTGTGGAGATGATTTGATATAAAAGAACACATTTTAACAGAGCAGTGTGTTTATAGCAGAGTAGCAGGTTTACTTTCCCTCATATCTAATCTGACAGTCTTTATCAGGGCTCATGAACAGGCTGGAACGTACGTTTAGGAAATAATCATCTCATTTTCTAATCTCATCTTTATTGATCTTAGAACCTCATGAGTCATCAAAAGAAGGTCTGATTCTAGAGATTAATATGAACTCACATTTATACGAATAAAAAAGATTTTCCAGCATTTTAAGGCCCATTTTGAGTCTCTTTCTTTTCCTTTTGTCACCAGAAAACAAGTTGCAGATTTTGTCCCTGGTGAGACACATACATACATACATGGACAAGAGCAAAGACACAACATAATCCAGAGATATAAAAAAAAAGGAATACAAACACACTTTAAAACATAAATATTAACCAGTACATCAGTACAACACCAATACAGAGCCGACTTTGTTTCAACCTTTGTTTTACCCGACAGCTGAAAGATTTCAAGTCTGATGAATTTTTCATTTCTGTTCGTAGGATATTCCAGAGCTGTGGACCTTTAAGGGAGAAAGATGATTTGGGACAAGACCTCGCTGATTTACAGTCTCACAGTCCTGCTCCCCTCGTTATGAATCCTGTTTCTAAATCTCTAAATCATTTCACCAACAAGTTCTGGAGCAAAGCCATTCATACATTTAAAAGTCAATTTTAGAAAATGAAAACTTTAAAAGATTATTAAAACTCAATTAATCATATTTCTTCAATATATTACACTGGTTACATTACACCCCCTCGACCCCACACAGTTTAAACAGATATGTCTTGGCACTGATGAACCGGGTAAGGAAATGATAACCATGGGGTCAAGCCACATCAAGATCCGCCCCTGACCACCCATGACCAAAGAGGTCGTCACCCAGGTCCATCAGGCTTCAGTGCAGGGGCCAGACTACCCACACGAGGACAATCACCGTGGCAACAGCCATGCATTCAAAGCAGACAATGCTCCCAATATGGAGGCACATCTGCACTGGAGGGGAAAAATGAATAAAAATAAAGATCAAATCAATCTAAAAACAGGACCAAATAAGAACAACATGTATAAAGATATAAATAAATGGCTTCATGTAAACCTTGCACTTGAAATAGATCAATAATAAAAGCAGAAATAAAAAAGCTTCATAAACAGGTTTGAAAATAATTAAATATGTAAATAGATAAATGAATAAATACAAATTCTAATAGCCGAGTTAGAGGTAATTCAAGAGTAAAGAAATGGAAAAATTAGTTAAAAGCTGAGATGACGTCTACATCAGCAGTCCCTGCAGCCCGGAGGCCCTCGGGCAGACCGTTGGACAAGCGCCGTGGGTTTGGTTTGAACTTTGTGGACAATCAAAAGCCCATCAAAGGACCTCAGGGTCCGCGAGGACTCGTAATCTTAACACAGGTACGATGAATAAGAAAGGTCAAGACCGTGGAGACATTTAAAAACCACTAAAAGAACCTTAAAATCAATGTTTTTTAGAATTGATTGTTTGTTTTTTTTTTATCTAAAACTTTCAAGCTTGTTTGTATAAAGACTGGGGTGTCACTAACTTGCTGGACTCATCATCATATGCATGCTGAGCAGCCTCTACAGGCAAACAGGATCTTATCAAACAGAAACAGTTAAGATTGGTTTAGATGCTTTTAATTACTTTCCTCATCCTGGATTCAGATGAAAAACCCTGATATTCAGTCCTTGAACTGAATATTTTGGATTATAAACTTTTGCTTGATTAGATTTTCTATCTTCTCTAAATGACGTTTTACAAATAATGATGCAAAGTGCAAAAAAAAAAAAAAAAAACTCTGTCTTCCGGGGCCTATATTGGTCCGCAAAGTCAACATCAAACCTACGCCCTTGCCCGTAGATGACACTGACGGTTGTCTTGCAACACACAAATAATTTATTGGCCAATGAATCCAGTTGTTTGCTTCATGCATCGTTAAACATTGAGGTATAAAGGTGGTAGTCATTTTGGATAAAGTGACAGCTTTGTGTTTCATCAATAATATAATTACATCAAGAGTGATGGATTTTGACTTATAAATAAACATTTGCTAGTTTCAAGTACTGGCCAAAGCTGGTCAGCAGTAGATAAATCTTTCCATATTTCACAGTCTGGGTAGACGATCCAATACTGGTGAACCAATCCTGGTGGGATTTACAACCATCAGTAACAACACTAGAGGTCATAAAGGGGGGAAAGCAAGAGAAGGAGACTGACTACAGTGCAGTGGGAGGATGCTGGAGGCTTTTATGGAGAAAACTTTTACATTTTCAAGAAGCCTCTATATGTGAAGGCTTACACTATAGATGAGTTTACCTTTTCCTCAGAGAACTTGTTTAAGTTGGTATGAGTCGAGCAAACTGTTCTACTTGTGTCTATGAA
>JAOXYM010000026.1:3066552-3078977 GCA_028567055.1 Leptatherina wallacei | reverse complement strand
GTTACCTGAGATTAAAGAAAAATAAGTGTTGTTAAACAATTAGCTGTAAATGAATCGAAATCAAATCGAAAAAAAATCGAAATCGAATCGAAATAGACTATTGTGAATCAAATCGTTTCAGGGAATTAGTGACGATACCCAGCCCTAAAAACGACACAAAAGCTGACGTTGTTCAAGCACGTTGGCATTCAAATGTTTGCGAGATTCTCCCGAATGTTCAAGACACGAAGATTTTCACGAACGCCACAATCTTCGTGAAAAGTTCGGAAGTGGGACTTAAGAACAAATTTGTCGGTGAATGAGGCTCATTGTGCAGATTACAGATGCACGATATCATCGGATACTGATGTAAGCGTCCAAATTAAATATCATCCAAGTTCCTTTTAAGTAGCACAGGATGCACATCTTACTTGTTCCGTCTCAAAACATCTGTTGGGATTCAGTTTGCGACGCAAGTTGAAATATTTTTCCTATTTTCCACAATAAGTGAATGTTTGATCATTTTCAGCTTTTTTTTTAACGTCTGCATTTACCGCCCGCCCACCGCGACGAAGACTCTGCAGAATTATACTTTATTTTTACTCCACAACAGAGGAAACTAGATATTATCTGTAATTAGATACGAGGGGTAAATATCGGTATTTATATCGGTAATCTGCAAAATGAGTTGTAAAATATCGGCATATCGGCCGATAATCCAATATCACGATCTTTTCTAAAGTCAGTGGAGTCCAGCTCCCAGATCTGAGCTGCGTCTGGAAGACGTGGCCGGTCCAGAAAGCAGTAAGTAGAACGAGTTCATCTGAACACATTCTGGGGGAACACATCAGCTTAATGCCCGCAGGACGGCGTCTTCTCGCCCCACTCTGGACAACGAACACACACTAACTACTTTATTCCTCTGCCATCAGGCTTTTAGATGATCCTACCAGATCCTGGTCTTATTCATTATGTAATTATTTATTACTTCTTATCGCAGCCCGGGTCTTCAGATCTGCTCCTGAACTCGTCCTGAACGTCTGAAAGCTGGTTGTGTTGTTATTTTTCTTCTTTTAAAAGAAAACTAACACCTGCAGATCGTTACTATGACAACATGGGTCACGACTGCTTACTTGAATGGGTGAAAGAGGACCAAGCGAGGCACTGCAGGCCCCGTTCCTGCTGATCTGGTCCTGGCAGCCACATCCTGGCGCCGGCTGGATCGCTGCCGCCGCCTCAGGTCCCGACGCCGGACTCTCGCTGGAGGCCGAAGGCTCGGCCGACGCTCCAGAAGCTTCTTCCGTCCCATCTGACCCTCTTCTCTGCGATGAGTTTATATTTCCACCTACAGCCCCGGAGGATTCTGCCTCTCCTCCGGCTCCGGTCGGTCCTGGGTGGTCCCGCGGGGCCTCCAGTCCAGCGGACCCCCTGGATGAGTCGCTGGTCCCGCTTGTCTTCGTGTCATGTGACTGGTCCCTGTGATGCCCCGCTGTGTCTTCATCCTCATCCGAGTCTATGTGCAGCATGGCGTTGAGCCGTGTGTCCGTGGGAAAACTGGAGCGGAGTTTAGGTAAAGCCCCCCCCACGGGCTGGTCCCCGGAGCCGGCGGGGGCTTCGATGGCATCCAGGTAGTCGTTGAGCGACACCTGCCGGTGTGTGCGGCCGCCCGTCGCCGCGGGACGCACGCTCTCGCCTCCCGTGTGTCCCAGCTCGTGCCACGTGCCGCCGTTGCCGTAGTAACAGACGCCATTTACTAACACAGAGCCTTCATCGGAACCGGTGGGAGAAGGTCCGTATGTGACGCGTGAGGATGAGGAGGGGTGAGGGAGATCTTCGTCATCAGACGGACTGCCGGGGTCACCGCCGTCCAGGATGGTCCCAACTGCCTCTGGGGACGCTTCTGAGGAGGAGGAGGAGGAGGAGGAGGAGGAGGAGGAGGAGGAAGAGCTTCATCAGTAAGATCAGCGATTATAAAATAACTCAGAATAAAATTCCCCCCCCCCCCCCCCCACACACACACACACACACACACAGAAACACACCTTCTTGTCCCGTAGAGGTGATGTCCACCCTGAACTGCAGCTGCCCACTGACGTGGTCCGTAGGGAGGCGGCGACACAGGTTGTAGCTGAGGAGGTGATTGCTACACACACGGACACACACAGTCACAACACGTACACATTTCATCAGCTCCACCTGCTTGTTAGCACAAAGCTCTGTCAGCCAATCACGCGGCAGCAGCTCGACAGATGCAGGAACAGACGTGAACGAGACGAGTGGCTGGAGTCACAGCTGAGCATCAGAATGAGGAAGATGAGGATTTACGTTACCAGGTTCCACTCCTGTTTGCTAAGTTAAAGATGAATCTCCCAGTAAGACCAGTAGAAACTCCTGTGTTCATGTCAATGTGCGGATGAACTTTCTTTGATTAAGAACAGGAAACTGATCCCCAAAAACAAACAATACGAGACTGAAAAATGTTGCCAGGTCTGATGATTAACGGTGAACGTATCTTCAAGTCATAGAATTCTGTTTTTATTAACATTTCACACATTGTCCTGACTTTTTAGGAATCGTAGTTGTATAAAAGGTTTATAGAACTGGCGACATGCAACTTGTTTAGTTAAATCCACCACAGTTGTTCCCGTTATAAACACTGTGCAGACGTGCTAAACATCCGCGTTCACAGAAACGCACAATCTCAATTTTACATCAATATAGAATCAGTGAGCTGGCTGGGACATATTGACTGAAGGTCAAATGTCTCCGTGTCCTCCTCAGACATCCTCTCGTCCTGTCTGAGAGCTTCAGAAACAACGACTGACACCAGCAGCTTGTTATTCTAACAGTTTCCCACCATTAACTCCAGCAGGTATGTGTGTTTTCAGAGTGGACTCACAGAGACGTCGGCCCTTCCAGAAGCCTCTGCACAGGGATGATCAGCTGACCCAGGAAGCGCTTGATGATTGGCCGGCTCTTGGCAAACTTATCCTTCACCTCGACCTCCAGTATGTCCGACATCAGAGCCACGAAGGTGTATTTCTAAAGACACGAGAGGGTCATTTGCTACTTCAAAGCAAGAAAGTGTATGAAAACTCCACATTTTGCTGTATAACGTTGGTTTTTATCACTTTTATTAACAAAAAGTAGCGATGGGTTTAAGAATATTCAGGATGCACAGACAGAAGCGGGACCGCTGTAACGTCTGTAGATGTGTCGGTGTGTTTGGGATCATGGTCCTGCAGCAGGAGCTCATCGAGCCAAGCTTTAGCCGGCGGACAGATGGCCTCACATTCGACTCGCATTACTCGGCAAGACGCCCAGAAATCTGCAGCTCCATTACAAGCACTAATCTTTCCACTTTTAACAGGTACACGAGGATAGCAGATCTCCTCCAGAGATGTGCATCATCTAATGGACTGAGCCTGCATCTCAGACTGGCTCCTTTCCGTATTACTATTCCCACAGCTGCAGTGGAAGTAGTGGTGGGCTTCGGTTTTCATTCATTGCTTCTGCATTTTGGATTAGTAGCTGTTAAATACATAATAAGGCGTCATATGTTGTTCATTGGAGGTTGCATGACCTCATTTTAAAACATAAAAAGATTACTTCTTTATAATGAACTGATATGTAAAACCTCCGAATCACTTGTTATTCATCATGATGGAAGAAAACCAGAATGATCCCAGGAAGAGTCGGAGCTCTGTTGAGCCGTTAATTCCTCCGACTCCCAGCGGCAGCGTCACTAATAAATTGTTTCTAATGGAGGAAAAATCTCTGATTTCCTTCCCGACATCGATGATGAGTCATCAGTCCAGCGGGGTTAGAGGCGTCTGGAGGAGCTGGTTTATGTTTGGACTGTTTCTGCCCTGCTGAGCTCTCGGAGCTAACAACCATAATAGCGTCATCCTAACCAGTGGTTCTCAAACTGGGGGTCTAAAATATACATAGCTAAGCCAACATTTATTAAATAACTTTGGGGTTTCTGTCAGGGCTGTCAATATTAAACCATTAATAGTTAAAATATAAAATAAAGAAATGAAAAATAGAGCATTATTCATCCCAAAGGGAAATTTCAATGTAATTTTCATTTCATTTCATTTTTATTTGGCATTTTCTCTCTGAGAGAAGCTGATTTTGGGCACGTCGATGCTTTCTTTCAGCGGAGAACCGAATCCACCAAAAGACCATTTAATCACTCAGTCATCGCATTGGCATGGGGGGGTGGGGGGGGGGTCATGTCTCAAAAAGTCTGAGAACCACTGATCTAAACCAGACTGTTCAACTTAAGTTTAATAATACTTTAATAATACTTCTGTACTAGATTGCATTACCGTAACTATCTGCAGGCTTTTAAGGTTTTCTCTTAAAAATACTCTTGATCCAGGATTGTGTTCATTCATAGACCTTCAGTATCTTACAGATCTCAGAGCTCCATATTTTCCCTTCACTCTCAGTCTGCAGGTTTACTGGTGGTCACAAGACCCAGATAGTAAAAAATGTTTGGCCCAAATATGGCCCACGTCTGCAGTTCTGTTTGGCCCGTATTTGGCCTTGACTCTATGTATAAGATAAGATAAGCAGACCTGTATTCGTCCCCAGCGGGGAGAATCCAGGGCAACAGCAGCCGGACGGATCAGAAGTAAAACCAGAAGAAGAAATTATAAATAAAACATCAAGTAAAAATTAAATTGTTGAAAAGTTTACATGAAGAGAAGAATTAAAATAAATAATGTTCCTTATTTACAATATTTACAATAAAAATGTTTGCAGTCTTATTGTGGGTTTTTAGTATACTGGGAGCAGTGCTGGTTTCCAGTCTAACTGCTGCAGGAAGGATCTGTGATGGCGCTCCTTCACACATCTGGGGTGAAGGAGTCTGTCTCTGAAGGAGCTCTGCGGTGTTCTGGAGGGGGAGGGGGCTGCTTTCCAACATGGAGGACATCCTCCAACTGACTGGTTCCAAGGGGCATCCCAGTACAGAGCTGGCCTGCAGTAGCCCAAGTTCAGGGCAGTGACATATATCTGGACCCCATCTGGCCCACACAATACTTGCCAGTGTCGTTTTGTAGCCATAAGTGCCAAAAGTAGCCCGGATTAGTCCCAAATGCTTCTGCTGTCTGGCAGGGCTTTGAAAGCAGAAAGGGAGGCAGAGCCTGCAGTGATCAGACCCCTCTCTGTGGAACCAGCTCCTAGTTTGGCTTCAAGTAGCAGAAACCCTCTCTACCTTCAGCATCAGGCTTCAAACTTTCCTTTTTGATCATTTTTTATAATTAGGTCTGTCTGGCTTGGGGACCCTTATCCATCCCTCTGGTTCTTTAGTCTTTATAAGGATCCCCATTAGCTTCTAGCTGGTCGCTAGTCTTCCTGGGGTCCTCAAAATAATACACGTTCCATATAACATTATGCATAAACATCAAAAGACAATATTTTCATTTGTCTTCCACAATTAACCATAATTGTTTATGCATATCAATTACACGGGCACGGACAATGGAGCACTAACGGGGTTCTAGTTCTGCTGCTAAAGGCCGAAGATGCTGGGGGGACGTCCCATGATGCACTGGGCTCCTCTCGGCTCTCTTTACTCTTCATATATAAATATTTAACATTGTTGATGTTCACTTCTGTTCCTCTCTTAGCAGGTATCTCTGGCTTAGAATTACGGTGGTTTCTGTCCCGGTGTGCTTGTGCTGACCTCGCCGTGCCACACAGGGTTGATGGTGTTGGCTATGATGGACGAGCGTCTCTCCTGGCCGTGGTGAGTGGATTTGGGAAGGCCGCTCCTTTTCCCCGGCTGGATGGACATCTTCAGGTAGGGGTCAGGGTTGAAGAACATTCCCTTCTTCAAACCCACGGCCTGGATGTCTTGAATGGAAAACTTCATTAAGCACCTCTTTTGAACTATAAAACAAAAAGATTCCACACATTCCTTCCTCTCACCTGATAGCGTGAAGCTGACAAGTTTCCGACAGTGCTCGCTCCCTGACTGGTCCTCCAGCTGGCCTTCACTTCTTTGCTGAGGAGAAAACAACCAATAGGAAGGCAGTGTTTTTAGTAGGAGTACATTTTTCTCTCTCTTCATTTTTCTAACTTCTGACCCTGAAATAGTTGAAAACATGATGAAAACATTAGCACGGAAATGTGTTTTATATGTAAGACAAATGCTGCTTTTACATCCTGTTGATACAACTGACATGGTTGCTATGACTACATGATGTCTACCAAACACCAGAGACACATGTAGACAGATCCTTTGTGGTTTAATACTTAAAAAAAAAACTAAAAAAGTAACTCAAACAATAAAATTCCTTAAGTAAACTTGAAGCAAAACAAGCATTTCACTATGATGGAGGCTGCTGAGTCTGACCACCATTGTATTATTTTATTGATACAATTTTTATTGATCCAGCTTGACAAGAAACATCCGTCATGTCGTATCTGCACAATGTCCAAATGCTGCTTTTTAAACTATTTGAAAAACAGTCTTATGTATAAAACAAGGAACTGAATGGTCCGACCACCCTGGAGGGTTTGATCAAAAAGAGAAATAATCTGAGTGGTACCAGGTTAGCCTCCGGGGGGGACTGTGAGGTTTAGTTCAGAAAATCCCCACCTGCACCACCTGCACTTTGTGTTCTTTCTGTTTAAGGATGTATGAGGTGGATCCATCAGAGATCATCCCTCCTACATTTCCAATCAGCATTGTGATCATTGAACCTCTTCCTGTTTTTTTTTAATAATAACACTTTATGATAGGCACTTTAGAAACCATCAGCTTCAACCCAACCGTGCTATTTTCATCGTATCGTTTACGGCGTCGTTCTGTTGTTGATGCAAATTGGTCAAAGTTATTTTTCTGTGCTCCTCCTTCAGGGGCTGTGGAAATGATTATCTTGCTAAATCTGGCATATATACGGCAGTGTGCTGCGTTAATATGCACTGTACCGTCCAAACAAACCAATAAATAAATGTATCATGTGAGCTGGATCTCTGCAAGGTCTCTGGCTGAGTATGGATGGAAACTGGCTGCACTTTTTAAGTGTTCACAACTTTTAAGGTGGGTCTGAAATCAAGGATCCATGATACAGAATTAAAGATAACCCATTTAACCCTTGATTTGCCCTTTTATTGTGACAAAAGCAAAAGTTGGTCATTTGTTGTCACCTGGTAGGACAAAGAATGACCAAGCAGGTCATTCCCAAATCCCAGCTGTCTCTAGTAGCCCTACTACTACCCCGGTACAACACAACAACAGCCAGAAGGAATCTTCCACCCCAGTAATGTGCTCATGTTATGCTGATGTTGGGCTAAAAAAGCAACAACAACAAAACAACTAAATTCAGAGCTAAGATCTTAACCCAAGTTTCTTTTACTACATTTTTAGGGGTTTTAATGATGAGAGGTTGTCATGGTCCACACATGTTAAGCTTGCCAACAACAAAGTAATGAAGTTTATCAGTGTTATCAGACAAATGAGTGGTTTCATATCTCAGAATGCTCTCAGCAAGCTGTATTAGAGTTTCATGTATCCACAGTTATTGCAATATTGTTTAGGCCAGCACATTTCCTGTTAACTTATAGAAATGATCAGTTGTACAAAAGAAATTGTTGGATTATTTTAAGTCAAGAGTGAAAGTGAAAGTGATAAATCAAGACTCCCAGTAGTTGCTTTTCCTGTATCATTGTCTCTTAAACACTCTCACCCATCTCAAACACAATTACTTTACATTTATACACACCTGTGTTTTATACTTCGTGTGTTTCTGGTGTTTCTTACAGGTTCTTATATTGCTCACTTTTAGGTTGTTGTTGGTTGCTTCCCTCTTTCTTGATGTTGTTGATATATTTTTGAATTTTTGCACATGTTTTTGCAAGGTGTTCTTTATATCTAACCTCTCTGGTACTAACTATTTTTCTTTCATTACTGCTTTTGTTATTTTCCTTCTCTTTTATGGTGCAAAATGGAAAATAAATAAATAAAAATAAATCTTGAATCCCTAATGTCAAATGTTGATCCTCGAAGGCCACCATCCGGCAGGTTTTACATGTTTCCCAGCTCCAACACACTCGTAAATGCCTGTTAATGAGCCAAACTCTGAGTCAGGTGTGTCCTATAAATATCTCAAACCTGCAGGATAACGGCCATCAAGGACTGGAACCAAGACCTTAGAGTTAAAGTTCTGCCTCATTAGAACTGGGTGTTGGTCCTTATAAGGAAAACTAAAACAGGAAGCTCAGAGATAGCGCCTTAAGATCTCCTAATGAGGTAACGTACCAGTACTCCGGGGTTCTTGACGGTAATGCAAGGAGTTGCTGCTCGTAACGCTCCACTTACACCATGATAGTACTTAAAACAGATCTTTGTCTCTGCTGCGGAGAGAGCACACACGTCACATCATTTATGGCTTTTTGGCTAAATCGTATATAAATGAGATAAAATAAAATGAAATAAAAACATTTCTTGTTCAAAACAGACTTTAAAAAATCTGATAAATGTGGTTTTGTGGCTAAAACAGCTCCATGACAGGGTTTCCTCAACATTCATCTAGAAACAGAGCACTTGGAAGGAGATCTAATTTCATCTGACTGAAGAAATAAATTATAGTTTTATTATTAAATCACAAAGCAACCAGGAAAACCAGCAGGAAACAGTGTCCACCAGCCCGTTGCAGGCAGAGAACATATTCAGTGGAGGAAAATATGACACTGACCTCTGATCCCTTGTTGGATTACAACACTTAATCTTCATTGAACGTTTCATTTCATACAGTTTTCTGCTGATTATTGCATCTTTCTTCTCAACCATCACGACCACAAATGCAATAGAAAGTACATGTAGTGCTCATGTAAACAAGCTGAGGGCCTTACTGGTCATTCTCAGTATGCTGGGAAACTAATCAATACAGACACACACCTTCTATATTTCTTTTTCCAAATTACTGTCACTGAGTTCTTCTAATCACATTCATTTTTGATCTGGTTTGATGTTTATTTTAATGGCCACAGCTCCAAGAAGCTAAATCTGAAATGGCCTGTTTATAGCAACCATTCTTGGTTGGAATGACCTAGTTCACCTTCATTATTACCTCTGCCCCCTTTTGTCACCTCAATGCTCAAGACATCAACCTCTGGTCTGAAGGTATGGCTACAAAATCAATCAACCTTTGTCCAAGGCTGGCCTGGTACCGAGTCTACAAATAAAACCACCATAAGCTAGAACCTGGCGCTTGTTATGGACTATCCATGTCTAAGACACAAGTCCAACAACAAATCACTGCTTGGATAAGAGAGGACGTTCCTCCCAGTGACGCCTCTCCAGGCCTTCCCATCATTCCCCCACATGGGGACTGAAGTCTCCCAGGAAACCGATGGAATCCAGAGACGGTGCCAAGATGGGAGGGTAATCCAAACTACTGTTTAATGCATATCCACAAACATCAGTAAGAGCCTTCTCTCCTACAACTCAGCCACGGAAAAACCCTCTTGCTTCTCAGAAAACCGCTTGGTTCCAGACCTCATGCTACGTGGAAGCAGCTACTCGCTGCTGTTGGCAAGAAAAACATGTCGCCTCCACTGACGTCTCATTAGTGTCGGTTTTGGCCCATATGCTGCAGCACAGTCTAGGAGGTACCGCTGACATCTGTTCAGAAGTTGAAGTATCAAACTGAGCTGTTTGGATGTAAACTGTACTGCAAGAAAGTATGTTAACAAGACAACTCTCTTAAAAATGAGAACCAGAGGAAGATCCATGATATTCAACAAGAATGCGGTGGCTAGTCTATGCAGGGGTAAGAGGTGTGTGTCATCATAACAGGGAAAGCCAGAATGACCAAATAAAACATGAAGGACATAAATAATCTTGCCAGTTACATAACAAGGTAACTTTGGAAGCAGACTTTCCTCCATAAGCCAAAACAGTTGTTGATTGTTAGAAGACATGCTGCAAAGATTTTCACAGTCTAACTCCTCTTTGAAAAACTGGTGAAATGTCCCTTTAATCAATGCATAAGTACAATGAACATTATAAAAACAAGCTTGAGTTTCACTCACGCTCCATGAAGTAGGGCTCCGGCTCCAGTCTCCACACGATCTGGCCTTTCTGGGTGCCATTTACTCCACGGTTCTTAGAGTCCCACACATTAGCAACACTTGTTTCATCTGTAAGACAAACATGCTCGCTACTTTTCATAAAGTCTCTTTGGTTGTATTCAATTTATCTTGTCTATTTTTTTAATGTTATTTTGCTAATCCTGGGCTGATACTGACACCAGCGTAAAAGATAAGCATAACTCAATGCCAGCTCAATGACTTTTCAGTGCTTACGTAGCCAACAAAACTTTTAGTGCCCACCATAATCAAATGGAAATCAAACATGGAATTGGATTTGTAGAACCTAGACAAGTTAAAAAGGCCATTTACCAGAGAAATATTGGCCACAGCTTTCAGTTGATGTTATCGTACTTGCTGGCTGCTGTCACTCAGCCGACAATCAGCCAGCAAACACCAATATCAGACCAATATTTATGCATCCCTACAGGATACAAGTTCCTGTGTTTTTATCTGGAGCTAAATGTGGAGCATGTTTAGATGTTTCACTAAGACTGGAAGTTTGTTTCAGAGCGACTCTGCCTCACAAAGTCAGTCTGGTACATTATTTTGTTTTGATTCAGTTATTCCAATGTCAAAAGAAAACAGGCACTTAGGGAGTAGTCCTAAAAATCAATTAACACCACAGCATAAACTCACATCTAGTTGAATTATTTGTTACAAGTTATCTGGGTGTTCTAGCATATGTGACCAAAACACAACCAGTTACTATCCAAGTATAATAATCCCTGGGGCTGGGACGATACGCTCTCCTCCTGATTCCATTGTTTTACAGATTTTTGGGTGCCAATTCGATTTAAATTGCGATTCTTTTTTTGGGGATTTTTTTCTATGCTTTTACTACGTGAAAAAGTTGAATGATGACGATGTATACAGACTACATCAGGAGTCATATTTCCCTCAAAAATCTTTTTTTTTTAAAAATCTACTTTTTTAAACAAAAAATCTATTTAAAAATCACAATATTTATGTGAACTGACATAAACATCAGGTCTGCCAAGCATTGGTTGACTAAAATATCCCCCAGCACACAAAATTCCCAGCCCTAAATGTGACACGCTAAACAAATTCCTGGGGATAATTAACAAAATAAACAAATTCCCTGCTCTACCACTGCCGCTGTTTACCATGGTGTCCCTCAAGGCTCGATCCTTGGTTCCCTTCTCTTTAACATTTAAAAAAATCTTAATTCCCGTCCAGTAAAATAGAGCCCAGTTTAATCTAATTATAAACCAAATTTCAGTCCAGTTCATTCCAGTTTAGTTCAATAAATCCAGTTTTGTATGATAGTATTTATAAAAAGGATCGCGCTGGATCTACAGTTCAGTTCAGTTCTCCAACCCTGAGCATGCATGATGCCGTGGGCGACAGTGGAGAGGAAAAAGTAGATCACTGTGTCAGCCATTGGAAACCCCCCCCATCTTGATGTTTCAGGTTTGGAAAAACTGAAACCGAAAGGCACACGGCTCTGAAAGAAACTCAGGCTTCTGAAATACACCCTTATGATTTATTCTCCGTTTAGCTCTTCTAAATCATTCATCATCTTCCTCCCACCTTGGTCTCTGTGCATATCAGCCCTCTTTGTCTGCTGCTTGACAGTGATATGATGATGCAGAGAGAGAGGTTACATCAGCCCTGCTGCAGACCCATTAATCTCCTAATGGACTCTGTCTCTGTGTTTATTTGTGTGTGTTGGATATCTGAATTGTATGTGTGTGTGTTTGTTATATTGTCGTTGTGTTTTTTAAAGACATGATTTTTTTGGTGAATAATCTCAGATCTTGTTGGGACCAGTTGTCCCAAAGTTGACTAACTGGTGAGGGTTAGGCTGGAAGTTAGTGGTGTGTTGTGTGTGTGTGTGTGTGTGTGTGTGTGTGTGTGTGTGTGTGTGTGTGATCCTGGCTTCAACTGCTCCAGTGTTCAACATCTGTTTTTGTGCTGCCATGATTAGTGCCACCGCTGTCTTTGACACCAGCCCTTTTTTAGACACTGATAGGACTTCTCAATATCAGCCACTTCTTCCTCTGTGGTACGAGGCCGTGCAGAGGCTTATACTTCTGCAGTGGTTTCCTTCCACTTAGTGTACAGTTTCATATCACTGGATTTGTGGTGAAGCCCTCCAAGGATTGTAAGGAGAATTTTCTTTGTCTTGATATCACTTGCCTCTACACATACCTGCCACTTTATTAGGTACACTCGTTCAATTGCTTGCTAACATAAACAGCCCATCAGCCAGTCGTATGACAGCAAGACGACCCGCTGAAGTTCAATCTGAGCATCAGAATGAGGAAGAAAGGGGATTTATGGTTGTTGGTCTGAGTATTTACTGGGATTTT
>JAOXYM010000026.1:3041629-3052885 GCA_028567055.1 Leptatherina wallacei | reverse complement strand
TAGATAGATAGATAGATAGATAGATAGATAGATAGATAGATAGATAGATAGATAGATAGATAGATAGATAGATAAAAGTGTAAAAGTGTGTGTGAGGTACCCAGAGCGTGTTTGAAGCTCCCCGACACCATGGCGTTGTGTCCACAGAGGACGCACAGGGCGTGGTTGTCGGGATATTTGATCAGCTGGCGGAGACAGAAACGATGGTGTCGCTGATGCTGGGAGGTTATCGTCAACTAATGAGAAGAAAAGACACGACTGAGCCATCAGCAGGTAAAACCCGGACGCAGCCACGCCAACGTCTTTTATCTGAGATCAACACAAACACGGATGAAACAGAAAAAGATACCTGATTGAAAACATTCCAAAGCTGAGGCTGATTCACGTTCTCCATCAGCATCAATCTGTGCAAAGAGAAACGTGTACGTACGTAGTTCTTATTAAACAACCGCAAATAAAGAAGAAATAAGTTAATAGCAACATATTTTCTTCTTAATCAACCTGATGTAGTTGTAAGCCTTGTAGTAGTTGTGGTCCAGGATGGTGGAAGACAGGCCGAAGAACTCCAGCTCCTTCCTCTTGGGTTTGTTGTCGTAGAAAGAGTAGAACTCCATGGCCGACTCCACGAGGAGGTCGGCCTCCTGGTAGCGCTTCACCTCGCACAGCGTCAGCACGCAGCTCACCAGCAGCTGCCACCAGTCCTCCTTGGAGAGGACGTTGGTTTTACCTGAACACGGAGACGAGATCATACCGACAACGAATCATCACAACCCCACCCCCCATCCATCTGTACCAGCTTATTTCCAAATCAGCAGGTAAAATTAAAATCGATCCACATAAATACTATGATCTTTTTTTTCAAATTTTTTAAATTGATTTTTTTTGTTAAAAGTACTTAAAAAAACAAAAACTAAAAAAAAACAAAAAAAAACTGTGACCTGAACAGTGAAGACAAACATATCACTGATGAATGAATATTAAAAACAGACTCGTATGGGATGTGCTTTTTTGGGGGGGTAAATATGCCCCCCCCCCGACAAAGTCTGGAGACATTGTCGTCATTCAATTTTTTCACATTGGGGTCAAAAAAACTAAATAAAAACCACAAAAATTGGTAATATTGAAGAATTGTAAATTAAATTGAATTGGCACCAAAACAATTTTCTGGCAAACAAGTTGGATAATTCTTCTGGTTTTATCCCCAAGAACTGAATAATATTATCCGTATAAAAGCTACAAAAATAGTAGATTTGTGTTATTTTATGTTGGATTTATAGCCAGTGGTTAAAAGCTCAAATCTGACTGGGAGAGAGTTATCAGTCCATTCATGTGCATGGATTAGTGAATCTCAATCATATCATTATACAGAAGTACTACAGTACAGTACTATATGAAGGCAGAGTGTAAAAAAAAGTTTTTTTTTTTGGGCTTTTATTAACCTGAATTGCCTGGAACAACAGCTGGGACATACGATGGACTGGGCAGGACGTATCTTCCCGGATGCTGCATGCTTTTTCCCTTGTTGCACAAATATGGACACCCTGTTGTAGCGACTTATGATTTAATCCCAGGATCTCAGTCTTCTTGTTTTAGAGCAGCGGTCTGCAACCTGCAGCTTGGACCTTCCACAATGGCTCTTAATAACATTCATTCATTCATTTTCTGTAACACTGAATCTAATTCAGGGCCGCGGGGAAGCTGGAGCCTATCCCAGCATTGATCAGGCGAGAGGCGGGTACACCCCGGACAGGTCGCCTGAACTGAATATCCACAACATAATGACACTAAAAGTACCAGTAATATTCTTTTACATGTACTTTTCATGTCATCAGGTCGGAAACCATTCGTTTTTGTTCTTCATGTTCTTATTACATCATTTTCTACAAATGTATACATCTTATAGAAAAAAAAATGATGTTTCATCTTTTTGCAGAATTGTGATGTTTTTCTTTATTTAAGCTCTTTCGTACCCGTGTTGTCCAGATAAGCAGTTTCATCATCAGCAACGTCTGACATCATTTCAACCTTCGCCAGCCTCATGTGATTCTTCTCTGACATGGTCACACACACCTTCGCTCGCTGCATGGCCACCTAAAACACACACACACACATATTCAAACAAGTTTAATCTTTTAGGTGCAGCTGATCCTTGTTCTCCCGGTTTTCATAGTTTACCTTGAGCAGCATGGAGATCATGGTGATCATGGCATCCAGGTAGTCCTCCGTTTGGCCCTGTGTCTTCAGCAGTGTGGAGCGATGCAGCAGAAGTTTTAACTCCTACAAACACAGAGCAAATATTTCTTTACAAACACACACACAAAAATGCTGTTTACTTTAACTAAAATGCAATTATTTTAATTGAAATATACTTCAGAATAAATAATTATTCATAAAGAAATAAATAACTATTTGTAATACATCATTTTTAATTTTAAAATGAAAAATTTATCTTAATTAAGACTAAAATTATTTGCAATTTTATTTAATAATATTTAATTCACAATTTACAAAGTATTAAATAATTTACGACGTTGAAAATGATTTCCTTTTTTATTTTCATAAGAAATTATTAAAAAATTTATTTGAATAGAAAACATTAAATTTTATTTAATAATAAATTCTGCTTTAAAATTTATGAAAAAATTGACAAATAATTTAATTAATTTCAATTTTCATTGAAAATAAAATTATAATTTTTTTTATTCTTTTGTTTATAAATAATCATGTATTCTATGCATAATGTACCAAGTAAAAGAAAATAATTTAATTAAAAAATAATTGATATGTGGTACAAGTACAAGCTGGGTTTTTTTCAATAATTTAAAAAGAATAAAAAGTATTATTTTTCAGGACGAAAAATGATAATTAAAAATAAGGATGATGTATTTAATATAGTAGAGGCCAACGTCTTTCATTAAATTTCTGTTCTCAGCAGAAGTTCCGGGTTCACGCTGTGAAAGACGAATAAACACAACCTTTTATCGGGCGGATTATAATCAAAATGTTCTCTAGATTCCCAGACAGCCCATCACAGAACACGTGGAGTCCAGCATCTTCCCCACAGAAGACGCTCCTCACCTTCTGGGCCGCTGATGAATCCTGAGCCAGCGTCTCGCTGTCGTACATGGACTCCAGAGCTTTCAGAGCGCAGTCCATCCGTCCCAGCTGCTGCTGCAGCGTTGCCAGGGACAACCTCGCCTCCAGGTGCTGCGGCGCCATCTCCACCACCTTAGTGTAGCTCTGTACTGCCGCCTCAGTGTGGCCCAGAGCCTTCAGACACTCTGAAACACACCTAATATGAATATTTCTTCCTTCCTGCAGTCTTTTATCCACCCATCCGTTTTCTGTTCTCACCTGCGTGCCGCAGCCAGACCACAGCCAGGTTGTACTTCTCAGATATGATGAGGGCAGACAGTAAAGGCAGAGCAGACACGTACTCGCCCTGCTCCAGGTAGGCTTCCCCTACATCCAGGTACAGGTCGCCCACCTCCTCCGGACTCTGCTCCATCAGCGACGATACCAAGCCCTGGGAAATAAAACATTATACATGTTTAATCATCTTTTACATAGTCAGTATTTGTAAATGAGTCCGTCAGCAACCAGTTGTCCCGTTTACCTCTAGAGGAGCGAGGACATGCAGGTGTATGAGGCAGATCATGAGCTTGGCTCTCAGGTCTACTGGAACTGCGTCCGATACCTGAACGTCTTTAATTTCCGCTACAGACACATGACAAAGATAAGAGGAATAATTATTCTACACGTTACTGGGATTAAAGGAACTACATCGGCTGGTTTAAATCATATTTATCTGATAGATTCCAGTTTGTTAACGAGTCATGGAGTTCCTCAGGGTTCTGTACTGGGACCGATACTTTTCACGCTGTACATGCTTCATTGCTATGCAGATGATACTCTGCTATATTCAACCATGAAGCAGATGACCAGTCGGGCAGATTATAAAGATGTCTTAAAGACCTGGATGAGGGATTTTCTCCTTTTAAACTCAGACAGGCTGATGTTGTCTTTGGAGCTGAGCGTCTCGGTAAGACACCGTCTAGTTGGCTTTGAGGCCGACAGTGAGGAACTTCAGAGTTATTTTGGACCATCCTCTTTTACCTACGTAATGTTGACAAAATGATGAAAATCCTGTCTGAGAAAAAAAAATCCTCTTCACTGGCTCCAGAATGGGATATAAAATTCGTCTCATATAGAGCTCTAAGTGACAAAACTCCATTGGATCTTAAAGGGACAGTACGTAAATATTTCTGTTCTGGCCAAAATCGATATCTGCATGTGTTTCCATTAGTGTATTATGATCTCCGCTGATCATCTGACCCGAAAGGATTTTAGATTTGTTCGTACACATGACGACGACCGGCCAATCAGACAAGCCGTACCGGTGCTGCCTAATTAAACAACGGCTCAACACGATCGATCATCGACAATATGAATCGATCATGTCTGGAAGGTGCCTTGAGATGACTTTGTTGTGAGTTGGCGCTAAACAAATAAAGTTGAATTGAATTAAAAGCGGCATAACTTTACAACAACTCACGTTTCTCTTCTTCTGCTGTGTTCGACTTTGCTTCCTCTTCATTTTTCTCCTCCTCCTCCTTCTCCTCCTCTTCCTCCTCCTCCATCGCTTCGTCTTTCTGTGACGCTGCTGGGGTTTCTGACGTGGGTTCGGCTCTGATCAGAACGATACCGGCAAACTGGACCAGGACCTGGAGACACCGACACACCTGAAGAATCTCTGCTGCTCTTTATGACGCCAGGAAGCATTACCCATCCTCGCACGTACATTCAGGGCCTCGTTGTACTGGTGGTTAGAGATGTAGAGCTCGGCCGCCATGTTGATGAGGTCATCGCTGACCAGGTCGGGGTGTCGGGATAAAGCTTCCTCGATCACACTCAGAGCCGAGGGCAGGTCGTTACTCTCATAGTAACTCCTAAAAACACACAGAAGGAAAGAAACGGAGCGAATGTGGGGACGGAACATAAAATCTGGCCACGTTTTCAGGGTTTTAAAGCATCCTGTACTTCGCCATGTCCTTGGAGAGCTGCATGAAGTGCTCTCCGTCCTCCAGAGGGAGCAGAGACAGGATCCGCCGGTAGCCGTCCATGCACTGTTTGTGCTCTCCGAGACGCATGTAGAGGCTGGAGCGCTCCCACAGGTAGCGCACGTTGGTGGGGTCGTACTTTATAGCTGCAGAAAGGAGAACGAAGGCAAGGCATGTTTAATGATAGAGGAAACACCGGGTTCATACTGAAAACCTTTTTTTTTAAATTTTATTTAATTATTATGAATTTGTCGTATACCACAGCCGCCAGTTTAAACATCCTCAGCTCTGTCGGGAACATGGAGCAGCAGGAAACTGTTTGAGGGGGGAGCTATTTCAGTGCGGCACCACTAAACGTGCAGCTGTGTCACTGGAGATGTTGAGAAAACGGACGGAGAAAGTTCGGGAAGTGAAGCTGCTGCAGACGAAGTCGAACACGATGTCGCAGAACAAAAGGAGCCGCATCGGTCGTCATGGAGATAATTTAGCTATAAAAGGCCGGACGTGGACCAAACAAGTCGTTACTGAATAGTTATTACAGTCGTCTGCTAAATGGTTCCTACCTTCCATTAAAGGAGGAAAAACATCAGCTGTCACTGAAATCAGCTGAAACTGACAAAAGTAATAATAAATAAACATTTTGTGAAAATCAAAACATTGTTTTTGACTTGTGGTTTAATGGATATATTTTAATAAAAAACAAAAAAATTTAATAAACTAATAAATGTTACATCATCATAAGCTAATATCTAGTAGAACAATCCTTTAAGGCGATCAGTGCAATCAGGTGTTTCCTGTAACTCTCCATCAGACGTCTACACCTGTCCACAGGTATTCTGGCCCACTGCTCATCAGCAAAGCGTCTCATTGGTCCAGGACCAGATTGTTTTTCAACTCAATTAAATTAAAAAACAATGTCTTATTTCACTAAATTATAATTCAGTAAATTTATCTTCATCATTACTTCTTTCAGTCTCCAGTTATTTGAATTACTATTAAGAATTTTGCCTTTTCTTTAATTGTATCTAGTGTATTTAGGGAAATATAACTTGTGGACGCGTTTACTGCGTTAGCAAGACGAAGGTCCAGATAACCAACGACATCACAATCCACACAGCCACAGACCTGGTTCTGGTAAGTTCTGTGGAGAAAGACGGATTCGGTGTTGACATTAAAATGTTAAAAACCCAATAATAACAATTCTTCTGTCAATCACTGGGAAACGGGGTTAAAGGTCAACTATATCACTTTTCGACCTTAAAACTTTTACCGTCTGGAGAGAGCTCACAGTACGGGTAGGATCCAAGATGGATGCCGAATTCGCCGTCGATAGGGAGGTGAGACTGAGAAAATTCCAGCTTTTTCCGGGTTTCGGTGACAATGATGTGGGTGCGTGACGGACTGACCTTTGGTGTAGCAGATGATGGCCTGCCGCATGTTGTCCTGCTCCAGAGACATCTCAGCCAGACGGATCCACTCCTCGCAGTCGGAGGGGTTGAGGTGGGCGGCGATGAGACCAAACTGCAGCGCCTTGTCCATGTCCTCGTCGTCCTCGTAGATCATGGCCAAGGTGGAGAAGGGCTCGTAGGCCAGAGGAGCTGAGGGAGACATTTATCGGTTCTCTAAACCAACGAAGGTGGAAGTCGATCTGAAAACGGACTCCACGTGTTTCCTACCCTGTCTGATGATTTCCATACACATCAAGATGGCGTCTTCTTTCTCTCCTCTGGCGTAGCGGATGTTGGCCTCGCCCATTAGACCCCTCAGGGCCTGAGGCAGCTTGCTGCCATGGCGACGCCCCTGAAGAGAAACACAACCATATTTAGAAGGGCTGGAACGATTCGAGTCTTTTTTATCATGTTTTGGGTGCAGATTTGATTTAAATTGCAATTTTTCTTTGATAAAGCAGATTTTTGTGAAGTAAATTTTTATTTTACAAAAAGTCTTTTGGTAATTTTGAAAATTTTAATTCGGAAAACACGAGACCATCATTCTGCTTGCTATAATACCCGACAAGACAAGCAAAAAATGTTTTTAAAAAAAAAAGAAAAAAGAAAAAAGGAAAGAAATTGTGTTGAAAAAAAAACATTTAAAAAATATGGAGAAAAAAAAGTTACAAAAAATAAATAAAATTCTATAATTTTTTTCGATTTTTAACAAAAAAAAAGATTTAAAAATCCTGAAACAAAAAAATCGTGATATTTCTGCGGAAGGATTTTTGTCCCACGCCTAATATTTAGTAAGAAAGAGGAAAGAGAAGCGACACGTCATCCTCTCTCCTTCTCACCTTCATCAGCTTCTTGTTCTCTCGGTTCAGCTCCATCTCCAGCGCGAAGACGTCTCCCACCGTCACGTCCTCCGCCCCCTCCTCATCTTCCTCCTCCTCCTCCTCCTCCTTCCGCTTCCTCCTCGCCAACTTTCCTCTTAGCCTCCCCCTTTTCCTCGGAGCCTTCTTCGTCTTCTGAACCTTCACCTTCCCCCCCTCGTCCTCCTCGGCGTGGTAATCCTGATCATCTTCGTCGTCGACGTAACTCAAGGTGTCCTCCTCTTCCTCCGAGGACGGCGGCTCTGTTGTTGCTCCCAGGATGGAAGCGAAGGCCATCTGAACTCCTGGGCTGACTCCATCCTCTGAGACGACATGAGAACGCCATCAATGTGCTCATCAAACGAAACCATAGCGAATCCACCCGGCTCCGCTACAACCTCCTTCTTCTATCCACCAATAATACGTTATAAAGCCGTTAAAGGGACACCGTGTAACCTTTGACCCAAATATCAGCCTAATGTGAGTAATAACGGATGATATCTGGGGTTAACAATCAGTGTTAGATGCGTGTTGGTGCTCCGAGGGGGCTGCCCTCTTCAGACACCAGACATTGTAACTTTGCAGGAGCGGATCCGTCTCTCATGGATCATGTGACCTGCAGAGCTTTGCTTTAAGCTCCTCCTCTATAAACACAGCTTTGTGCTACTTTTTCCTCGTCTTCCAGCTAAAGTTAGTCATGGCTGAATGAAGTAAGGAGGTGGAAACGGCGTCTGAGGCCAGACTCTGGGAAGTTACAGGTTTAGCTCCCCCTAGTGGTCAAAAAGTTACATGGTATCCCTTGAAAATAAATTAATTAATTCTTTAGTTTTGGTCAGATTTGCCTTTATGAGAGTTCCCAACAAGTGGAATTAAATCACTCCTGGATGATTAAGACACAAAATAATCTGCTAAACAAACCCAAACTGACCCGGATCGTAGCGTGGGAAGTTGCCCGAATAGGAAATGTCAGTCATTCTACAACAGTGTGCTGGCAGCAGCGTTATCTGACCAGATTAACATCAGTAGACCACCTCAGAAACAGGTTTCTGAGCCACTAATGTTGAAGCAGCAGAGACAATAAGCCAGATCTCACAGTTCTTTGCCCTTTTTTTGTCCCTCTTTTTGTTTGAGTTGTCACTGATTCAGTTGGGATGTTCTTTAAAAGATAACAAGAAGCAATAAAGACTGTTCATTTGCATACAACATGAACTACAGCAGAGAATTTACTAGAAACTGAAGCTCGTGTAGAAGAAGAAGAAAATCTTTCAGGACAGAAAAGAAGCAAATCGTCAGAAATCAACACTTTATATAAAATCTTTATGAAGATTCATGTTTGTTTTTATGGAGATAGAACAACTAAAGTGGTTCTTCATCACTGTATTTATGTCTTTTTAGTACATTTCAGCTTCATGGTTAAAATGTTTGTTGTAAAAAAAGAAAAAAAGGCTTGTTAATCAGATATGAATCCTCACCCACTGACAAGTTTCCGACTTTGGCCTTGGCTTGAGCTGAGGTAGAAGGCTGAGCATCTTCCTCCTCTTCCTCCTCCTCCTCCTCATCTTCAGCTGCAACCCCTGAATGCTGAGAGAAAACATGCACGACATCATCTATAAGTCATCCAACAGGTTGTCCACCGTCAGATCTCTACATCAGATAAGCTACGTTTTTATATCTACCTCGACTTTCCGCTCGTCTCTTCTTCTGTCAAACTCCTCAAAAGTGATTCTTCCCTCCAGATAATCGATGAGCTCTGCGCTGAAGCCAGACATGGTTCCGTGTTTCTGCAGCTCAGACGACCGTAGCTGCTCCTTCAAGCTAACCGCATCTAAAACTAAATAAAAAGAGATTAAAAGGGTGGGAAATTTTAATGTTTAACTCCCATCCTGCTCGTTTTTTTATTTTGGTAATTTGTGGCTTCACGTTGCCTCCGAATGAGCTGCCGAATACAGTCGGATTGATTTTGCTGAGGGACCTTCCGGCGTGGAATGACCGGGGAGTGCTACGAGCGATCATGATGGCATCCGTTCAGTGCGTCACTTATTTAGCTTTCTTTGCAGCTCCAATGTTCAAAAATATATCGATCCATCTGTAATAACAGAGATTGGTGTGGATGATTATGAAGACAATAGTTGTGTTTGTTGTTGTTGTCGTTTAGTGATTACTAACTTTGATAATAAAGTTATATTTCATGTTATTCATTCAGATAGATAGATAGATAGATAGATAGATAGATAGATAGACATAAAGTCAGGTCAAGGATAAACACAAAGATTCCCACAAGGTAAAGGAAAGAGAAACAGAAACTAGTTGCCTATAGTCCATCATAGAGATGTGCGTCTGTGCTGAAGGTACATGTGTAAGGGTCTTATGAGTCTGTGGCTCTCTTATGGACACCCCCGTGATATGTTGTAGAGAGTCTGTTCAGTGCCACTGATGTCCAGCTGTGAGCCAGTTTGTCAAGGCGTGCAGCCCCCCCCCCCTCCCCCCAGCACACTACACTTGCTACTACAGTCTGGTAGAAGATCACAAGCATATTTGGTCCCGTCCAGTTTCTCATCCAGCTGCAGGTCTTTGTAAGTGTCAACAACCTCCATACATTCTCCTGTAATTACAGGCTCTGGGTCTGTCCTGGTTCTTCTGAAGTCCACCACCATTTGTCTTTGAGGTGGTTGGAGTCCCACGAAGTCCTGGATCAGGCTCCTGTACTCCTTCTCCTGATACACCCCACGATGGCCGTGTCATCAGAGAACTTCTGTACACGGCAGAGCTCGGAGTTGAACTGGAAGTCGGACGTTTACGGGGTGAACAGGACTTGACAGAGCCCAGTTCCCTGAGGTGCAGTCTTTCTGAATGTCTCCTAGACCATTTCTCTTTTAACGAGACAGATTTTTATGTCTCACCATCCAAAATCAGTTTTTATTTGCAATGTTAACACAATCAGCACATCTTGTTAATAAATAAATATTTATCTCTTATCTAGGTGGGAAAAGGTAAACATGCAGGTGTACTGAGGGAGTCGTCAAAGCTTCAGGACAGAAAATTCAAAGCAATTTCACTGAAAATAGAAAATGTCCAAAAATAGACAGAAGCAGGATTTGAGACACGTGAGAAAGAAGCTGAAGGAAAAGAGATTCCCATCCAGAAAAAAGGCCAAATATAAAACATTATTAACACAGAAACAGAAGAAAAGCCGGTTTGGGCCGTCATGTCCAGGTGGGGTCTGACATTTTGGACCCTTTTCTGATTTTCCAGGACGATGATGCTGCAGAGATCGTTTAGACCTTTCTTCTCATTAACTCAGCGACATGAAAACAGAAGAGAAAAATGTTTTATTATAAAAAAATATCTCATAAAGTTGGAAAACAGAGAAACACAGATTAATTATTAAAAACATTATCTTCTCAATCTGAAAAAATAGGAAAGGAAAATTTTTATACAAAATCTTCAGAAAAAGAAGAATTTTTTTTTTCATTAAAAATGTCTTGCTAAGTGAAAAAAGTGAAGAAAATTATATTCCATTTTAAATATTGTCATAAAACCAGAAAAATGTAGAAAATGTTTTAAGTGAAAGAAAATCTAAAAAGAAAAGAGAAGAAAATGACTTTTACTTTTAAAATTATCCTTTTAATAAAGAAAAGCAAATAAGAAAATTAACTTAAAAAAATATGCTTTTGAAAAAAACAACAAACAAACAAACAAATTATTTTCATTAAAAAAATTACCTCATGTTAAATGGGGGGAATTTTCTTTTCCCTCTTTTTTTTTATTATTATTATTATTATTATTATTATTATTATTATTATTATTATTATTATCTTTTTATTTATTTATTTATTTATTTATTTATTTATTTATTTATTTATTTATTTATTTATTTATTTATTTATTTAT
>JAOXYM010000026.1:3010337-3026534 GCA_028567055.1 Leptatherina wallacei | reverse complement strand
AAGCCCGAGGTTGCCCCTCGGTGTGGACATTCCATGGAAAAAATCTCAAATTTCATTAAACTTCAACAGTGATAGTGTCAAAACAAAATGTCCTTTCAGACACTAAAAGTTTAATGTTTAATTACCAGTTTAAAGTTTGAATGAAGTTTCTTTTTGAAAGTATGACTGAGTTATAGGGCTCCAAAGTGGGGTTGGTTTTTCTATTTATTTCAGAATCCCATTCGTTTCTATGGGGCAAACTTTGCATTTTTTTTGTGTTTTTCATAAAGAATGTGCAATGAGTCAGCATCAAACATCATAACACACCATTCCCAATAGAGCTTCACATTTTAATATATTTTTTCCTTGAATTTTCTCAGAACACAAGCAAAAAAGTTTTAAGAGAAATGATAGACTGATGCTGGATATTTTTCTTCCATGACTCCAGCACCTTAACACTATTCACAGTCAGGTCTCAGGGCGCAGCGGGTCCCCGCAGGACAGAACAGCCAGTTGCCATGGAGACAGTGGGTGCACTCTGATAGTCTCATTTCAACTCTTTTCTCTGAGTCTGTGTGACTCAGATAGACTCACGGTGGGCATTGATCAGCACATTTCTGCTTTATAATCTCTTGATAAAAATTCCTCTTCTTTTATTTTATTTTTTGGCCCGTTCAAAGCCTGAATGCGATTTTCACTTGTAAAGCAGTGAAATGGCAGCAGACCCGTCAGCTGCAGCTTTCCTGCCCGTCAACCTGCGTTAAGCACATATTCCAGCATCTGTGCATCTTTCTGAGCCAGCTGTCAGCTTTTATAATGTGGATTTTTTTTCTTGGCATACGTCCTTTTAGGTTTTCCGACTGTGTCCTCTTTTGATAAAAAAGCCATGCACTCTTTGACACACGAGGCTCCTGGTGCTTTTTGCCTTTTGACATGGCGTGTCATTTGATCCATTTTAAGACTCTCTGTGTAAAATAAAAACATTATGTAGTTCTTTTTGTTTCTAAATACATCGTTACACTAAAATTAGTCTGCGTTATATTTTTAAGGCATGGGCTCACCTCTTTATCAATGACTGTTCAGTCTTTTTTTAGATGTCCAACAGTTCTGTGTTTGCCCTCAGTTTGCTGAAGGCTATTTACCCCACAGCTGCTTTATTTATTTATTTATTTATTCGTACACATTAATGAACATTGATGTGGAAATGTGTCAGATTTTAGCCATTGGGTGATTTCCATCCGTTGTCCCTTTGCAGGTTCATGTCATTTATAAAAGTAGTCTTAAAAAACAACATAAATACATAAAGTGACATAATATAAACTTGATCCCCATAATAGCACATTCCCCATTACAAATTGCTTCATACTGGGCAATAGAATAAGTAATAATAATGATAGAGTGCAAATTATAGTGCGTTACTTATACAGCTAAGATTACATGTCATTGCACTCCTGATTAGATCTAAAGAAAAAAAGTTTTTTTAGTTTTCTGTTGAATACCGACAGACTGGAAGTTTCTCTGACTGAAGGTGGGAAACTATTCCACAACAATCTGATGAGACAGCTTTCTCTCTTTTTTTGAACGGTACCACACAATCACCCCCCTGCTGACTGCTGTTAAACGTGTTGCGTAATTGCCAGTAGGTCTCTGTGGAGCTAAACCATGTAATATTTGATCAACTATGCAGCAGACTTTTAAGTTACTGACAATTTTCAAAACTCATTAAATTGTACTAAGACAAGACGCCCCATGATGATGAGACGGAGGTTTCTTATCTAGTATTTTTAGAGCTTTTTTTTGTAGGATTTTTGTTGAACCTGTAAAAAGTCTACTTTGTTAGGTCCCTCTCGCTAGTACTGTGTTGGACCCACTCTTGTATTTAGATCTGCCTTAATTCTGAGTGGCATAGATTCAACAAGGTGATGGAAACGTTCCTGACATGATAGCGTCACAGTTGTCGCACCACATCCCAACAGTGAAATATTGGATTGAGATCTGCTGGCTGTGGAGGCCGTTGGAGCCATTAGACCAGGAATAATACACTGATTTGCTACCATGTGATTGACTGATTCATAGGTATGATTCATCCAGGGTGAATCTATAATGTGTCCTTTCATCTCTAAGTTGATGCTGTCTGCCTCAAATTCTCCATGTGAGATGCCACGAACAATAAAGAACTGTTAATAAATGAAAAAGTGAGTTGTTCCCACTCTTGCAGCCCTGTGTGCAGCATCTACACATCAGTAACTGTGTTCTGCTTCAACCACGTCTCGTTGGGACTTATCACTGCTGTGTTACTTTATTTGAACTTTAGCTTGATATTTGACCTTTTACACATGCAGAGTTAGCGTTTTCACATTTACCCACCAAACAGGAGGAGAGCCTCTGAGCTAATCTGAAATAACTGCACTTCACAGTTTTCTGTTCATTTCTTTGAAAAGGTTTTTAACAAGTGTCATCTTGTGATGTGTTTCCTCCAGGAGGGAGATGGAATGGGCGCCTATGGGGAGTGGGTCCCAGTCGAGAAAACAACTGACAAAACTGCAGCTGCTTCCAGAAAGGCCCCGGCAATAGTTCCCATAGCAACGCCCATCTTACCATCAACTGATACAGTTGCAGGGTTACCAGATGTTGAACAGCCGGTCCTGGTGACGGACAACAACAGCGTTTTTCCTGATGCACCAATGCAAGTAAGAAACGGGGTTTAAATCATGTTTCCTTTGTTTTGTGTTTTTAATGAATGCAGAAGTTCACACAGCCCATTGAAAACTTTAAAAACTCACAATTAAATCTTATAATCTTCAGGAAGCCAGTGAAGAAATGAGAGAAATGTGATGGTGTGGTTATACAGCCTGTCTTACTCTTTAAAAGTCGTTATAAGATAAGTCAAAACTGTAAAAAGTTCATTTTGAACACAGAACTTATACAATTTTAATGTGCTGTCAAAAATTAAACCCAAGTTTTCAACAAATAAATGAATCAACGACCCCAAAGAGCCAAGTGGCCGCACAGTTTTCACCTCATGTGAACGCTCAGTCATAACAATGTGACTAATTGTCTGTTGGGAGGGTGTTTTTAAGCTTTTGTTTTTTAGAATTTGACCCCGAGGGTGACATGTAAAAAGAAAATGGTAATGGGCCCAAAATGGACCCTTGAGGTATCCCACAACAGAGAGCGGCCACAGAGGAAGAAAATTCCATGAGCTTTACAGAAAATCTCCCGTCAGTGAAATATGACTTGGACCAAACTTGACTCGGGTGGTGCCTTGCTCAAGATAGAGTAAAAGAAATTAATGATTGACCGGCTATCAAATGTAAAAGCTTTATAATGGCTGTTTCCTGAAAGTTAAAAGATCAATAAAAACCAGAGCGTTGTTGTTTTGACTGCAGTAATTGCTTTCTAAGTAATTACTATAAGGAGTGGGGGGGGTGTTACTGGCTTGAGATGGGCATCATCACGCTGACATGAACTGGTGTCGTGTGCGTGGCCATTTCCTCCTCCAGCTCTGCTGAACCTCCGCTCTATCCACACGCTCACTAAAAACTTCGTCCCGACGTACTGCGCTCATTTCATGGAATTTCTATGTAGAAAAAAATCCTTTTTTTAAAGCAGAAAGTCATCAGAAAAAACCGACTTTCCCTCTCAAAACAGAAGCGCTGACATTGTAATCCTGCTTTTTGTCTGTTTCAGCAGAAAAACATCCGATGGCTGAAATTTACTGTCGGATGTTGTTCTTCTATGTTAAGAAGGAAGGCGGCTTCACGCAGCTTTAAAATTCATTCTGCTGACTTGTTACCTTTTAACTAATAAATCCTGAGATTTTCATCCTTCTTTGTCATAAATATTAGATTTTACTTACATCGATATTTCATTTAAAAAGCCATACTTGTTGCTTATAATGTCAATTATTCCATTATTTGATGACGGTGACTTTATCTACAGAGTCTCCTCATTAAGCTGGATGCTATCTGCTTTGTTACTAGCAGCTGCCTTCAGCTGCCATCATAATAGTTTGTATTGTCGTGTCAACTCGCCATCATTTCAGTCCTGCAGGCTGATCCCTTGGTATCAGTTTATTTATAAAACCTTAATCAGCAAAACCCACTACTGCTTACCTGTGCTCCTTACTTATTATTCATAGCAGTGATCACAAGTTACGCTCCACTTACTACATGAACTTACTCATCTGCACAGCCTTTGGCCGTTTCTGATGAATGACGGGAACCATTTCGTCCCTTTTTCCTCGTCTGTGATCGCTGCTCCTGTTATTAAGTACTCCTTAATGTTTGAAACTGTTGTTTTATAACAGTTTTTTCTTATTTAATCAAACTGTGCATATTGTATTGAATACTTTATATGCATTTTGTATGTTTTATTGTTGCTTCTGGCCGTCATTAGAAATGAGAATTGGTTCTCAGTTAAATTGTCTGGTTAAATAAAGGTTAAGAAGTTTATTTGTTTAAAGTGTTGGTGCACCAAAGGTTACAGATGTAGTAGTACTTCTTAAAGAAAAGTGTTTAATTCAACGCTTTTGAATTTGAAGATCATGCGATTTAATTGTGATAAAGATTTTAATTGTCGTCCAGCAGCATTAAAAACTCTTAAAGGGCCGTTTCTGTTTCAGACTCGAGACTTTAAACCGGACAGAAATTTTCCATAAATTCAAAATTCGTTTTACAAAAAGTTTGTAATTGATTTAAATCAATTATCTCCAAGAGTTTAGATAAAAACAGGAGTTCATCAAAAGTATCTTCTCGAAACCCTCTCAACTATTTCTGGGAGCTCAAATAGAAAGAAACCGAACTTCTTTTCTTGGCTCTTCGGGACTTTTCACCTCTCAACCAAAAGGCCAACGTGAAACAAAAGACTGCTGCGTTTTGAAATGTCAACCTGTATGCAACCAATCAGATTACAGGATTATATGTCGAACTTCAACACTTCTCTGAACAAGATGAGTCTCACAGCTCGGGAAGATTCCTTCAATTTTATGGTGATAAATGGTGTGAATCTGTCGTGGTTCCTTTTTGAATAGTCGCTAATATATCTTCAGATCATGAAAGATGTCCGGTGCACATCGAGGCATGCGTCGTGATTCCACCTACAGGCTGGACCGCGAAGTTTATCCCAGACTGCACTCAAAAAGCAGATGTTTGGTGTTGTTAGCTGATTTCCTTGATGCCAGTGTAACTAACATATAACCCCCCCCCCCTCCAGTCTGTAGACATCACTCAGGCTGTCACTGAAAGAATCAAAGCTCAGAAGCGACTTGCCGAGAACCCAAATGACATCAGCGCCATCTGCATGCTCAGCCGGGCGCAAGAGCAGGTACGAAATAGCTCACGTTTGATTTATTAACGTTTTAAACTCAAGTCCAGCTCAAGTTGACGATGTCGTTGTTTTTTGGGTACATTGTTACAATTTATCTGTTATAATTTAGGTGGATGCTTGGGCCCAGTCCAGTTATGTTCCTGGTCTTTTCACTGGTTCCACTGGAGCTCAGGTCCTCAGCTCTGAGGAGTTGTCTACAGGTGGACCACAAGCATGGCTGAAAAAGGTAAAATACCTCAACGTTGTGTGTACTGCAATACATCATCATTAATGAATGGTCACAATGGTGCATCAGAGTAAATAAAAACACAAAGTCAAGATTAAATATTACGTTTTAATCGAAGTTGTTTATGTTGCTGCACTCGATTTAACCCACGTAAACAAAAATATCAGTATAATGGTGACTTAATGAAATTGTTTGGGGGTTGTTGTTCGGTCACTGAGGTTTTACAAACTCCTGCTACAAACAGGCTTTTTCCCGTTTATGTCATCAAACTCTTCATTTCAACGAGTTGAGAACACCGACTGAAACACTTTAACCTCAGCTTCATTTTCCCACCAAAATCACACTTTCCATCATTATTTTACAATTTTACTATTGATGCGATTGTTAACATTGATTACACAAACAATATAAAGATAAAAATATGTTGTTAGAAATTCAGTAGCGCACTACTGTCTCAGTTTATTTAATCTGAAATATATATGAGTGTAGAACTGTTCCTGCTCTGTTACATGATGTGGAATATTTATATAGGGGAATTTTAGCTTTGCCAGAAATGATCTCCCATTTCCGTAATGCACAGTATAAATTCAAGCAATAAATAGTTTATTTTACAAACATCTGAGGTCATGGTTCATCACTCTTGTAAATATGGATAGGCTGGATATTTCTTGACAAAAGTTAAGCAGGGATACAAATTACAGCAGACTTTACCAGAAGTTGTATCCCCTTTCTTTAATCGACAAATTGTGTTACTTTATACGCATGTCCGATCATACTTACTCATTTCTATAAATATGGAGAGGTATACACATGTTTTCATATGTGTGTCCCCAAAGAACTTAATTCATCTATTAGCAAGACATGGTGTACATGTTATCCACTGCAGCCATTTAAACAGGACGTTTCTGCACTACAAGGAAGACTCCTGCATGTTGCAGAGTATTATTCAGGAGTTGGGCTGATTATTATGTTGGGCTGTGAGGAATGGATGAAATGAGAGGCGAGTAAAGACCACAAGGCGACTTTAATCGAGGCCATCAGGTGCTAACAGTTGACCAGCTGAAATTCACCTAGACAGTCTCTGCTTTGAGCTCTGGTGCAGGGAAAGATCATCGAAATGAGATTATAGGATTAACTGGTGGAAATGATCGCGAAGCTCGACTTCAGTGGTTTTTTCTGTTTCGTCTTTATTCTAAACAAAGTCACAAGTTTTTAGAATATGTAACATTTCATCTATTGATTTATGTCTTTATTGCAATTTCCCTGCTGAATAACTGTGTCATTTTGCGTCTTGGTTAGGACCAGTTCCTCAAGGCAGCTCCGGTTTCAGGGGGCGTTGGAGAGTTCCTGATGAGGAAGATGGGCTGGAGGACAGGAGAAGGCTTAGGGAGGAACCGCGAGGGAACAGTGGAACCAATCGTCATCGACTTCAAGGTCGACAGAAAAGGTCTGAAACCAGAGAAAACTGAACCTGTCGTTCAGATGTTGAAAATATGTCCGTTATTAATGGACTTTGTAGGGACTCGGTCTTATCTCAGGCTCAAGGAAACACTCTTACATTCAAACAGCCTGATCAACCCGGTGAAAACAATCTCTTTCTATATGTTTAAGCTCGTTAAAGAGGGTTGTAATTCTGAGTTCTATAGGTTTTGTTGGACTGATTAACTGTGACAGGCGTACCACGGAGATGCTGTTATTCATTAATATTTAACATCGTGAGCAGATGGATTTCTCTGAACTGCCTGTCAGTGTGACAGCAGCACTTCACACTTGTGTCTAGTTAAAAGTGATTTGTTCCAACCCGGGAAGATGGTTGTCACAGAAAAGCATAAGGCAGCGATTCACACAAAACATCTACACCTTCCGTTGCCACCAGATGATTATTGTCGCTATTTTTAGTCATATTGTTGACACCCTATACCAGGGATCGCCAACTCTGGACTTCACCGTCTGGTGCCTGCAGGTTTAAATGTTTCCCTGCTGCAGCACACCTGATACAGATGAAGTGATTCTCCAGCAGCTTGTTGTCAAGTTCTGCACAAGCCACAAGGTCCAGAGTTGCTGATCCCTAAGATTTGCCTGCTCTATTCGGTCTTATTTCTCTAATTAGCCCCTTCGTTGAATCCTCCGGTAATACTTTTTGTACACAAACAAGTATGTGAACAATTACGTTCACGGTGGAGCCGGTTGCCTTCGTAAACACGTTAAAAGACAAGTTTATTCTCATTTCATGAAGTGGTCAGGATTGGTTCCTGGGATACGTCTCCTGCACGTATGTCTCAAAAAATTAGAACATGATGAGAAAAGGTCAATATTTTTTTGTCACTCATTTCAGAAAGTGAAACCCAAATATTCTGTCTGTATTTCAAGCCTTTATTTCTTGAGATTGGGAGGATTATAGCTTACAGATCATGAAACCCCAAAATTCAGTGTCTCAGAAAATTTGAATATTACATAAGATCAATAAAAAAGAGGGAAATTTTCAACAGAAATGTCAGGCTTCTGAAAAGTATGTTCATTCCTACGCACTCCATACTTGGTTGGGCCTCCTTTTTGCATGAATTACTGCATCAGTGCGGCGTGGCATGGAGGCAATCGGCCTGTGGCGCTGCTCGGGTGTAATGAAAACCCAGGTTGCTTTGATTAGCGGCCGTCAGGTCATCTGCATTGTTGGGTCTGCTGTCTCTCATCTTCCTCTTGACAATACCCCATAGATTCTCTATCGGGTTCAGGTCAGCCTAGTCTGCTAACATCATGGTCATTGAACCAGTTTTTGATACATTTGGCAGTTTGGGCAGGCGCCAAGTCCTGCTGGAAAATGAAATCAGCATCTCCGTAAAGCTCGTCTTTGAAGGAAGCATGAGCTGCTCTAAAATCCACCCAATGGTGGATGGCTTCGTTGATTGTGGTCTTCAGAAAACACAGTGGACCAACACCAGCGGACGACATGGCGGACCACAAATCGCTGACTGGAAACTTTGAACTAGACCTCAGGCAACATGGATTCTGTGCCTCTACTCTTCCTCTAGACTCTGGGACCTTGATTTCCAATTGAGATGCAAAACATCCTTTCATCTGAAAAGAGACGTCTCTGTTTCAGGAGTGGTTTGACATGAGGTATGTGACATTTGTAGCCCGTGTCTACGGCTTGTCTGTGCATACTTAGCTCTTGATGCGCCGACTCCACCCTCAGTCCACTTTTCGTGAAGCTTCCCCAAATTCTTGAATGATTTTGCCCGTCAATCCTCTCAAGGCTGCGGTTTTCCCTTTTTGCTGGTGCAGCTTTTCCTCCCACACTTTTTCCTTCCACTCAACTTTCTATTAATAAGCTTGGATTCAGCCCTCTGAGAACAACCAGCTTGTTTAGATATGAACTTTTGTGACTTATCCTCTTAGTGGAGGGCGTCAATATCTGCGTTTCCATTACCCCTAGAATTGCGCAAAACCTAAATATCAGGGATGCACGATATATCGGCTTCAACGTCGATATCGGCAGATGTTGGTCAATTTCTGAAATATCGGTATCTGTCCGATAAGTTAAACTTGGCCGATATTAACAACAGATGTTTATTTCCGGCCATTTGTGTCTCGGTAGGAGGGGGGTGTGGCCATGTAGTATTGCTTTGGACAGTGATAGTAAAGCAGCATTGTGGGCTGTTTAACTGAAGCGGAGAATGTCAGCGGTGTGGTAACTTTTCATGGTATCGAAAGAAGATACTCTAAAAGCAGTATGCAGTACTTGCAACATCAAAGTAATGTGAGGAGGATGTTGCATCAAATCATTCAACACCACCAGTTTGATACGTCATCGGAAAAACCACCAACCAGAGGTTCACGAACTTTGCCGAGAAGCTAACGCTGCTAACGCTGCTAACGCTGCTAACTTTAATTTTCTACAGAATTTGATCATCATAACTTAATTTGTTTTAAAAACGTTATCGGTAAATATCGGTTATCGGCCATTGTAAAAATATTATCATCAGATATCGGTATCGGCCAAAACTTTCATATCGGTGCATCCTTACTAAATATCGCAATAAAAATCTGGTAATGGAAAAAACTCAAATATCGCTACAAAGTTTTTACGCTCTCAGTTGGTTTTTCAGACGTATCGATATAGAAATATTTCACAAAAGCGTAATGGAAACACTTTTTCCACATTTCTACCATGTGACCAGTTCGTGTAAAGTAAAGATGGCGTGGGATGTATGAACGGAGGAGGAGACGGGAATGTTTTTACAAATAACGAAACAGAAAAATATATAACCTCCATCCTTGATGACAAACAACAGCAAAATGCTCCAAAACACAAAATGTTTTGTTTCTCCACCTTCCTCAGAGTGGACGAGATTTTACCAGAATTACGGTTTATCCGCTAAACACCATTCAATGGAAACGTCGGCAAATCACAATTGTATCGCTTTAAATCACAATTTAAAGAAATAAAGGCTTGAAATATTCCACTGTGCCATGAATCTTTACACTACAAGGGTTTCACTTTCTGAAATGAGACAAAAAATATTGACCTTTTTCATGATATTCTAATTTTCAAGTTGTACCTTTTATGTGCTCAATTAAATTAAAATGGATTTCGATGTACCACTAAAAGTGGTATATTACTGCATCTTTTTCCATCTTTCTGTAAAACCAGTAAAGCATAAGAGCATCTTAGAACATATCTATCCGATTCCTTTGTTACGTCCCTAATCAGAAATCAGAAACTGGGATTGAAGACTGGCAGCTGTGTAAAACATTTCCAGCTTCTCTGCGTTCAACAATATTCTGCAACTCAAATTTACCTGAGAATATTGTGAAGCTGCAAACATTGATTCATTGTAATCCCTTTAAATCTCCCACTCTGGAGGGAGACGTTGAAGAGTTAATGAGATGTTAGCCGTGACGGGGAACGCAGTGTTTATTGCTTATGGTGATTTCTGTGTTTCAGGTCTGGTTGCAGAAGGAGAAAAACCACAGAAGCAGACAGGAGGACTGGTTGTAACCAAGGACCTAATGGGTAACTCATTTAATTTATATTCACCAGCTTTGTTCTTTCTGAGGGTTAAAAACGGTGTTTACAGTATATATGGGCCTAATGTTTCTGTCTGGGAGATCATCAGGAACAGAATCAGTGAGAGACTGCCTCAGAGCAGAGTCCAGCATCAGTTACCATGGCGATCAGCAGGTTCAAAGAGCCACATTTGGTGACCAATCCCACTTGCATTCCTTTGTCCTCGCGGTGATAAATCACACTGAAAGGTTAAATTATGTAATACATTGGAGTTAAATAGTCGACTAAACTCGTGTTAAAGAGCAGCGAGCGCCCACAGATGGAGGGAACGGGCCAACCTGAAACCATAAATCCAACTGTTCGGTGTAATTGGATGCAGGTGGAAACAGAAACATCCTTCATTTTTATTTTCTCAGTGCACAATTTTATTGTGAAACAAAATAAGGAAGTGTTTCATTCTGTATTTATCATGATGATCCAATGAAAGCGAGGGGCTATTTATATGATTCACAATGATATTATATTAAATATTAAAAACAACTGGAATTGGTACATAAAACGTTTCTTTAACCGTCTTCATTGTTGCCACGATGAGAACAAAGAGATGGCTTCTATGGTACATCCTCAGGGCTCATTTAGGCTGCCTTTACGTACGTTAATAGGCACGTCCGTGTCCAAACATCACTGCCCACATGCTCCCATGCATGCTTTACGTTGGCCTGGTTATTAGCTAATACATCCACTAGAGGGCGCTACAGTTTAAACGTTAGAGAGATGGTGGGGGGGATCATGGTAAAGTATCTGAGAGAGAGACATAACAAGAGGCAGCGCAGTAGATGGTGGCGGTCTGTGCAGCCATTAAATACATTGCGGCTTCTTCTTCTTTGTTGTTTTTGCTGGTCGTATGTCAGCTATACTGCTCTATACTGCCCCCACAAATCTAGTGGTACTGCTCCGGTTTCCTCTGTTGGGGTTCACATCTACAAGCTCTTTGAAAACGTACTGAAATGCACACGGAATGAGCCTATAGGACAGACAGAAGGCACCGTTTGTTTGCATAAACGTATTTAACGTGGAGCCCCAGGAGCTTCATCCAGGTCATGCTAATCGTACGAGCTTGAATAAAGTCAAGTGGATTTCTATTTCTTGGTTCTTGAAGACGTTTCACTTCTCACCTGAAAGGCTTCGACTTGCTGAGTTTAGCTAAAGTTTGATTTTAAGCTACAACAACTAGTTAGAACTAGAGAAGCCTTTCAGATGAGTCCTGAAATGCCTTCAAAAACCAAAAAATAGAAGTCCACTTGGTTTTATTCGAGCTCCTATGACTCATCGAAAAGGCTTTTTCAGTTAAAACAGTCCAAAAAAGACCAAAAAGGTCTTGAGCATCCTCCCTAATGAACTTGACGTTATGATCTTCGATGGACAACTATAAGCCAAAACTCCCAATCAGACCAGAGTGTTGTACATTTAGAGAAATAGCAGCTTTAACATGGAAGTTGACCAGAAAGCTCAGCACAGACTCACTTTTTTACTCACGCCGCCATCTTTCAACCACGACTGAGAATGTAAAAAGCCCCAAAAAACAACAAAAAGATCAAAAGAAAAGATAAGAACAGGCACAATAATGTAATTATTCTGAAACTTAGACGTTTCAAACCCAACAACACCTTCAGTCAGAGGCTGCTGCACCTTCAGACAGAGGCTGCTGCACCCTCAGACAGAGGCTGCTGCATCCTCAGACGGAGGCTGCTGCACCCTCAGACGGAGGCTGCTGCACCCTCAGACGGAGGCTGCTGCACCCTCAGACGGAGGCTGCTGCACCCTCAGACGGAAGCTGTTTCATCCAAAGGACTAAACAGCCAAACACGAGCTGAATGCTTTGTGTTCGCTGTGTTTTAATACAGAAGACACCAAACAATCACTTTATATAAAGAAAACACAGGAGAACCGGGTCTGCAGGTTCACATTTTGGACAAGGAAGACAGACAGGTGGAGGGAGGTGTGAAGGAAGTCATCCATTTTAAATTGGAAAAACTTCAAGTGTCACCTCCCCGCTGCCCACAACTCAGCCTGAACTCTCCTCCGGGAGGTTTCACAATTCACACGTTGGACATGCTGACATGTTGGTCAGGCAGGTACACGACTCACAGCTGATTGACCAGGTGAGTCAGCGACACCGTGTGTCCTTAACAACCCCAAACACGTCAACACTTATCACCCAGAACAGAAACACTCAACAGAAACGTCTCTGAGAAGCAGGAAAAAGAAGTCCAGCTGTCTTTATTCGAGCTCTGACGGATTCTCTACAGATTGAAAATCCCATTTTAATGTCAACCACCGCTCAAAGAAAAGGTGATCTATAGTTTTTAGGAGCTGCAACCCCAGCAGTTACAAAAAAACCTCCACTAGGTGGCAGCACTCGCAAACATCACACTGTTAATCCAACATATGGAATATTTAAAAGAGAGGCAGCACACTGAGCTATGGTAGAATATTCAACCTTTTAACCTGAAAAACATCCTTTTGGGTCACTTTCTGTATGTACTTAGATGTAAACAGTAAAAGTTCCACTCTTATATAAAACCTTTTAACCCCGGCTGCGCTCCTCGCTTTTACTCATTAACTTATTCACACAACACAGCCGCTCTTGTTTTATTCATGCAGTCCTTCTTTTTCCATGAGCACATCCCTGGCAGTGTGGGCTTCAGAGTCTTTAACAAGCACACCTCGACACGCAGAGGTGTGAAGGATCCGTCTGCTGACCTTCCAATCAGCGCTGGACAGATGGAGCACCTGAGCCGCCAGGCCTGAACCCCATCACACAGCAAAACCCTCCAGACTGAATCCCACTGCTTCTGCCTTTTGTTATGATATCAATGAGGATTCAGTGTCAGGTTGGAGCCTCCAACGTGCTTCAGATGATGCTGCGCCTCTATGATTAGCAAATGCTGTTTATCCACATGGTGAAGTCCTGGAATATGTAGACATTCACTGGAAAGTGCTTGATTTAGCCTTTTAGAAAGATGTAAGAACCCTGAGGTTAAAAAGAAATTCCTCTAATATTTTGGTACCTGTGGTGTTCTTGTTTTATTTTGTTCTCAGGCTCTTTTATTATGTTTATTATGTTATATTGTTAATATATTCTTATAAAAAAGTTCTTTAAATAGAGCGTGACATGAGTTTAGGGCAGCTTCTGATTAGAAATGTTTATTAATTCAACTTGTTGATTCCTGTCTGGATCTTTTCTTTGCGTTTTAACTGGTGACCTTTTCTGTGTTTCCAGGGAAACACCCGGTTTCCGCTCTCATTGAGTTATGTAACAAGAAGCGAATAATGCAGCCGGAGTTTGTCATGGTTCACCACAGCGGTCCAGACCATCGCAAGAATTTCCTCTTCAAGGTGGGTCCCTTAAATACAGCCACAGATGAAATGAAAATACTTTATTTTGGTTTTGTGTGAAGCAATTTGAGGTGAAGTTGTGCTTGAAAGATGGCGTGTAAATAAAGAATTTAGATTAAGTTACATTATCTCTGAAGGGGAATCTGTATTTTTTTAACATTTGAAAATAATTGAAATAATTAAATGTCAGTTTAATTCAATTTTAATATATTATTTTATTTAATAAAACACATCCATCATTATGATAATTATTACTCTTATAAATATTTATTTTATTATTATAACATGAGAATATTAATGATATAAAATGATTAGTAATATGTGATCATGACTGTTTTACCGTGCATTATGAAAGATTTGATTAAATAATATATCATTGTTTTATTTCTATTCAGATTTTGAATTTATAGAATTAATAAATGAAATAAAAAATAATTATAATAAAAAAACTAAATATATTTAAATATTTTACTAAGCCTATATAAGTATATTATTAAATCATCTGTGTAAATATAATGTTATCATAATGAATTATATATTATTTATTGTAACATAAAAAATATTATAATATATCTTATTTGTTATGTTAACATAATTTGTAATTAATGTATACATATCTTATTCAATTGAAGATAATTATTATTAAGTTATTATTTATTAACATTTATTTATTATTATTATTATTATTATTATTATTATTAATAATAATATAATGATAATAATAATTATAATGATGATGATGATGATGATGATGATGATGATGATGATGATGATGATGATGATAATAATACATTTGAAAATAAAGATATCCCATATGGTTATCAAAATGAGAGTATTGTTGAATCATGTATGTGTAAATTATATTAATATTGTAAATAATATAATAAAAACAATGATTTATTATTATTTTTATCATTATAAAAAAACAATTATATAAAAAAACAATTGCAATCCATATCTGGGTATATTACCCAAAGGAAGTATTATGAAATCATACGTATTCATTCTATCAATATTTAAGATATTATTAAAATATAATTTATTTTATTATATACGAGTCCTTTAAATAGAACAAGATAATCAAAGTTGGTGAACTTGTAAATAAAATCTAAAAGTTGTCTTTTTCTATAATATTCTTTATACAGATGCAGAAAAAATCCATGAAAACTTTCTTAAAAGTCTTTTAAAAGTTTTCTTCTTTCTTTCTTTCATTTATTTATTAATTTAGCTTTTCTTGGACTGCAAAGTTTTCCTCCTTTGAGATCGACTGAATATTAGTCTGAGAAAATCTGTTTCAGTAATTACTGAAGGGAAGGAACTGAGCCGGAGCATCCCTGTCTCAGCTGCCGGCTGCAGCAGCTACTCAGCTTATAAGTGATATTTACGCTCTTATTGTTCCCTTGTGTCTTCAGTTTGTCTCCAAGGATAAAACACATTCATTTGAATATGAAAGAAATACTTTTAGTCCCTGAAAGTAAATAATCACGGACCATTTTATATTTTACATGCATACATTAATGTATTAACTGGTTAAAATGTATGAGTTCAGCCTGCCGTCACCTCTAAATCAGCTGTTTTTGGACATTTCTTATTTAAAAATGGCTGCAGTAACTGTAAACTTAATTGTTGCGTACTTGTTTTTCCTCAGGTTACAGTGAACGGTGTGGACTACCAGCCTCAGACAGCCAGTCCCAATAAGAAACATGCCAAGGCCATGGCAGCCACAGTGGCCCTGCAGGCCCTGGGAGAGGTAACACCATACTTTCTTATCTGAAACCACTTTAGTCATGATTATATTTACAAATAATAATCCAACCGGAGCTGAAGGCATGCATCCTACCGAGTTCTGGGGATTAGTTAATGCTGGCTTTGCTTGTAGCGTCTCCTTCACCACATGCTTTAGAGAGCGATAGCAGCTGCGTTTAGCCTCCTCTCCTCTGGGAAGCGGTTGGCACGGAGAAGGTCAAGCAGCTGAACAGAGTGGATGGAGGAATGGATGGAAGGATGGAGGAATGTGGGTGTTTTTGTGGATTTAGGATCTAAAGATAAACTGAAAACTTTCTGTCAAGGCTGAAAAACAACAATAAGCTTTTCCTGCGCTTGTCATCAACCCATATTTCATTCCCAGTAGAACGTAAACAACATATTTCATTCCCAGTAGAACGTAAACAACATATTTCATTCCCAGTAGAACGTAAACATCATATTTTATTCCCAGTAGAACATAAACAACATATTTTATTCCCAGTAGAACATA
>JAOXYM010000026.1:2558775-2574494 GCA_028567055.1 Leptatherina wallacei | reverse complement strand
GATTGGGGCCCCCCCCCCCCCCCCCTCCCTCCTGTGTTTCTGACCATCCTTTTCCAGCCACTGATCCAACTTGTTGAAGTCTTCCACGTTTTCGTTCAGCCTGTGGTACAATGTGTGCTCCATCCTTCCAGCTGGCTGAGACTCTTAGCAGTTCATCCCTGGGGACCATCTTCCTGATTTGTCCTTGGATCTTTTACTGTTTCATGCTTTGAAAGTGGCTTTGACACTCACTAGGTGCCTTGTTCCTTCCTCTTAGAGAACAGTTTCAAGGCCTGGACTTGGGGTGAAACTCTACACGCATCACAAGGAACTTCAGCTGCTTGATTTTTGGTCGTCTTCCTTGAATCTTTCTTATCTTAAATCCTCCTTCTTCCCCATTGTGATACTCAGTTTAAACCTAAGAAAAGTCACAATATCTCCATGTCTTTTTTTTTCTTTTACACCTGTCTTGTCCAGCATCGTAGCAGCAGAATGATTGTCTGGCTGCTGTTTTGTGGCGAGCAAATTTACTTTGTTTACCTCATGAAAAAATCTCTCCTTTAGTTTTTTATTTTGAATTTGCACCTTATTGCTGGACCCGACCGGATGGGACAGAAAGAGAAAAAAAGAACAGAGAAAACAGAGAAGTGGAGGTGGTGGGGTGAGAAAAAAACCCACCGTACAATAAACAATGTAATCCAACTGGACTACAAACACACTATGCAAATAAAGACACACGACCGAGAATATGCCACGTTTTTTGCAGTGAGGCAAAATAATAATAATAATAATAATAATAATAATAATAAAAGCAGGAAAAAGAAATAAAGACTAGCTGAAAAGAAACAATACATCTTACTAATGCTATGTAAAAACAAAAGAGCGAAGGTTGCAACAAGGCAAACGTACGATTTAAATGATGTAGACATGCAGATGAAACTTCGTGGTATACATAATAGCTTTACGCATAAAATTTTTTGTTTAACCTTAATGGGGAATAAACAGTAACAAAACAGAAAACAACTCTAAACATGAAACAAACATATATAGTTTTATTTGTGGAATTTTTCTCATTGTGTTACAGGCGATCCAATAAAACAGTAAAATCCAACTGGCTGGATCTGGTTCAAATTAAGCCCTCAGTGTGTCTCCAAGTCAGTTTCACCTGTAAGTCCCAGGTGTATGTTTATCTATGAGTGACCATATCATCCATATAATTCAGTTAACTGTACTCTTACTTCTAATGCTGCCAAACTGGTCAGCAAGGTCAACTGGTTCAAATGCTTCCACTGTGCACTCTATAATGATCCAATAACTACCTCAGTCCCAGTTTTAATAAACCGTGGGCTGTAATGATGTACAATTATCTATAGGGCTTCTAAACAGGTCTGGAGTTTTAATTGTGCTGCCTAATGTTGTCATTAGAAGAGGGGGCTTCACACCCACACATGATCTGTATGCACACAGTCACATTATCATTCTGAGATAAGGTGACACCAGCATCCTAATTAACAAGAAGACTGTGTTCTTAAAACTACTATTGATGCTTTAATAATCATGACAGCTTTCATTTAGAAAATAAATAAATAAAAAAGAGGAATTTCTTTTCCTTCTTTGATTAACAGTAAATTCCAGTGAGTGATGACTGAAGCGCTAATTTATGCAAACAAAGCAAATAGCCTACTTTAATTACCTCAATTATAACAGCCAGAGAACTTCTATTTGTCAAGTTATCATTTCTTTCCTCAGACATCATCGCACAGAGAAGGACAGTGTGTATTTTTTCTGCCTCAGAAGACGAGTGTGACGCTTGTGTTTCAGCCTTCAGGGCTCACATCCCCAGTGTATCATGCAAATGGCAGACATAAAGAAAAACTGACAGAGAGGAATCACAGGGCGGTGTGAACAGAAGGCCTGTAGGCCCTTCTACATATCAATAATGAAGGATGAGCTGCAGCTCTCGCATGTTTCGGTTCCATCTCGGGAGGATTCATTCAGAGGGAGGATGACGGTGCCCTCAGCAGGCCTCGCATAAAGCCCCAGGTTTCACGAGGGATCGCAGGGTTTATAATCCATCAGTGTTTCTATGTTCTCTTGGCTTGCCACAGACAAACTGTAGAGACTGATAAAATGAAGGAAGTGCAGGCCAAGGATTTTCACAACATGTTAGGGATTAGGAAGGATGGAAGTAGCCTCCATCTTGTTGATAGAACACTGTTGTTCTTCATTGAGAGATTGTTAGTACACACAATCACTTCAGAGAATATTCAGACCATTTCACATAACAAATGTTAGCATGGTATAGTTGTGGTGAAATCTGCCAACAGCTGTAGTTTTAGACCCCAGTTAGTGGTTAACATGTATCAAAATCAAAGGTCAATGACAGGAAAGTTTTATATATAATTATTGTTATTGGTCACTTCACAAAAATAACTGTTATGTTTTTATTCTCTTGGGTGTCCAAAGTCGGTCTGTCCTTGAGGTTTTAAATCCTTTTATTGGGCCATTAGAGTAGATTGTTAATGTAATATTGAAGGATATTACAAGGTTCTCTAAAATAATAACAGTCCTACGGTAGTAAGTGGTCAGAACGAAACGTTTCTTCTCATTCTATGTTGAAACCCAATCTCCATGAAATATCCGGAGTGCAGCCTGATCATTGACGATTGGTGAGGAGAAGTCAATGTGGTTCTATGATTTCATGGAGTAACATAAGGGGGCATTTTGTATGTCCTATGAAGTGATCAAATATTGTCCTTTGCCCAATAAAGGGTGACTGTTTCCCTGCTCCAACACACCTGACTCAGATTAAATGGATCCAACAGCCTATGAAGTGCTGCACACCCCAGAACGAACCATTTATATACTTGCTGTGGGTCCACATACATGGCAGCTGCCATATTTGGGACACAACTTTTACTACGGTGTCTCTGAATGGACAAACAACTCTTTGTGTGAAGTGCGAATCCTCTGAGATTCAAACTGCAGTACCATCTTTGTTTGATAGGAGTTAGACCACCGTTTGGGATAGCTAATGCCTTAAAAGGACCACAAAGAAGACAGTACACATGTATCCAATGTTGAAGTAGTTACCTTGAGTGCAGTCATCGCTGCACCTGACATCACAGGATCCACTCGAAAAATGAAAAAAATGTTCATGTCTGGAAGAATTGTGGCCACTGACGGCCACCGTTCATTCAAAACTGTGCTCTACCACTAGATGTCAGCAATTATTAAACACCTGTAACAACATGAAGGATGGGACCGCCATGTTTCTTGAAAAAGTTGTTTGAATAAAACTATGTGCCTATTTATACAGAAATAATCAGTTTGAAGAGCATCAGTGGGATTCAGAGCCCATCATAGCATAGAAACAGCACCGGTGATCTCCTCATGCCCTCAGTCTTTAGTGGTCCTCTTGGACCTTAGTGATTGATTTGATACCATCAATCAGAACATTCTGTTGCAGAGATTAAAGGAACAACATTAGTCTGGTTTAAAGCATAATTATCTGATATATTTCAGTTTGTTCATGTAAATGATGAGTCTTCCTCGCACCAGAGAAAGTCATGGAGTTCCTCAGGGTTCTGTACTTGGACCGATGCTTTTCACCTTGTAAAGGATTCCTGATGAAACCGGTCACATTACAAAGATGCCTTAAAGACATAAATGCATGGATGACTCCATTTTCTTCTTTTAGACTCAGACAGACTGAGGTTGTTGTCTTTGGACCTGAGCAAGGAAGAAACTGGGCGTGTCTCAGTCAGCGCACTTTGGATCACTACATTTAAGTGCATTACGCACATATAAGAGGAAAAGCTTACGCACACATTCAAGCAAAAGATCAGTGCACTGAAAATACCACGATCCTGCCTTAAAAACGGCCAAACATCTAGTGTAGAATGATGTACACTACTAGCATAAAACAGACGCCATATTGCCGACGTAGAGGAAGGGGCGGGACTTGTACCGACACAGTAGAGTTAGGAAAGTAAATGTTAGCATTTTTTGCCGGTTTAGAAGACGTAAATAAGTTATACGTGTTACAAATGATTAATATTGTAGTTCGTTGACGTTTACTTGGCGGATATTTTTGGCGAGGTGGAGAATCGCGGTAAAATACTGGTCCGCCACTACCGGGAAGTCTAAAACGTCCATTTGGCTCCATTTGGGTCAAGACATATCCACGAAAGTGTGCACTACAGAAGCAAGTGCTCAGTGCACACTACATTCTAGTGCACTTACGTATTAAAACACACTCACTGTCTAGCAATGTAATTACTCTGGACAGTATTAACTTGACTTCCAGAACAACTGGAAGGAACCTTGGAGTTATTTTGGACCAGTTGAGCTGCATGAGCCACCAGATCAGCAACTGGAAGCCACACCCAAGGAACGCAGGAACAGGACACAAAACCCAGACAAGAAAAACCCTAACACTTTCCTTTTTGATAAATGTTCTAGTTAGGTCTGGCTTGGTGACCCTCATCCATCCTTTTAGTTCTGCTGCTGTAAGCCTAGGCTGCTGGGGGACGTCCCATGATGCACTGGGCTCCTCTTTACTTATTTAGACTCCATATTGAAGCATTTGATATTGTTGTTGTCATTTATTTGTGTGTCTCTTTACATTCATAGCAAGCATCCCTTAGAGTTGACCCCTCTTTCCTGGTTTCTCCACCACCAACCAGTTCCCGGTTCTGCTTGAGGTTTTCCTTCCCGTTAAAGGGAAGTTTCTTCTCTCCACTGCCTCCTCCGGCAGCTCATGATGGAGAATCAAATCAAGAAGAATATTTGAAGCAATCTGTTGGTTTCCTTAGGTAATTATCTTTATGAATTGGTTCGTGTGAACACAGTTATTATGAATTAGACTAACGTGGATCACAAGATAGATTTGTTTAATTGGATTATAATTGGACGACAATAAATTGGATTGAATTGGACCGTGTAAAAGTGCCTTGAGATGGGTTTACCATGAATTGTGGTACAAATGAAACTGAATAAAATTATGAGTGTCTTTGTAGCAGATGAGGATCTCTTGGCTGGGTTTGCTTTGGTTGACATTTAACACTAAACATCCTTCTTACTCAGGTTTGTTTCTACCTGTTCACTGTTCTTGTTTTTCTTTTATCTGTTCACCACTTGTGATGTTTGGACCATACAAGGATTAGTTGATTTTAATCGTGGGCTGCTTGATGGCGGGCTGCTGACCCTGCGACCCTGCACTGGAATAAGTGGGAACAGAAAATGGATGGATGTGTCATCTGTTTTTTGTTATATGTCTATTAAATACAAAAGAGAAAAAAGAAAAAAGGAAAGAAGCACTACGAGTTTATCACATTTAAATTATTAGAATGAATCTCTTCTCCGTGAGCCAAAGCAGAAACAAGTTTATTAAAAGAGTCTCCGCTCTATCTGCAGGTTTGTCTGAATGTTTATGAGCTTTCTGGCCCCTCGAGTGCTGCCAGAAATACTCCCGACTTCATTTATTTTACACCTATTGTGCTTATAAATGAAATGTCATCACTCTTCTGTCTCCTCAGAAGTAAGTTCTCAGTTTGAATCGAAGCCGAAGTCTTTTTATTTTGAGTTTGCATGTTCTTCCTCTTCCTTTAGATGGCTTCTCTCTGAGTACGCTGGTTTTCTCCCACAGCCCAATTACATGAATGCTTGGTAAATTGGTCAGGCTCCATCTGTGACCCTGAACAGGATTAAAGAGGTATAGGAAATGACCGAAAGAAGGTTGTTGGACTCCTTCAATGATTCAGTTTTGGTTGCTATGTACCTTTAACTAAATTTGAAGCAGCTGCTGAGGTCCAGTTTGGCTGAATGAGAAACAAAACGGGGATTATTTCTAACGTTTTGACTTTAGAGCTCTTGAGGCCACCAATAAGTCCTTTAATTTGACACCAAATAAGTCATTCAAGCCCTGAAATTCAGACCCTAGGGGTAGAGTCTTGCATCAGGTCGGGTACTTGATTGGTCCTGAACCAGAACTAGAACTGCTGATTATTTTATTTCTACTATTTAATTTGCTGTTTATATATCTGTGGGATGTTTGATTTATACTTTATTCCAGGCTGCAGTCCTGCAGGTTTTCAATGTGTCCCTGCTTCAACATTGTGTACATCGCAAACAGAGGTGTCTCTCCTATCAAACAAAGGCAGTACTGCAGTTTTAAAGCTTAAAGGGTTCTCACGTCACATACAGAGCTGATTGTCCATTCAGAGACACCGTAGTAAAAATGGTGTCACAAATATAGCAGCTGGCATGTACGTAGACCCACGACAAGTAGGTAGAAATGGTTCATTCTCAAGGCCCATTCATGCTCAACGCAGAGGACGGATACTTCCAGTATCCCATTGCACTTAAATGTGTGTGTGTGTGTGTGTGTGTATCTGTTTTATTCTCCTGTTTTTTAAATTCTGTAAAGCACTTTGTGCTGCATTTATTTGTATGAAAGTGCAATATGAATAAAGTTTTGATTGATTGATTGTAACAAAAGGTAAATATACAAATTATTTTTGTTAATCATCTTCAACATTTTGTTAAAGGGTCAAATAAAGACTTCAGAAAAAAAAAACACTTCTCTCCAATTTTTTGTTGGAGAGAAAAAGCACCAAATTGAGTAGCCCTGTTTTATTCCTTTAGTTTTTTCCTCAGTTCAGTAACCATCTGTTCCTTTGTTTATCTTTCTAATTCTTGATTTTGTCTTTCAGTTTACCCCCTGTTGCGTTTATGTGTAATTAAATGTGGCATATAAATAATTTTTGCTACTAATAAAAGAAAACTACCAACCAAAGAAGATTACAGTGTACTCTGGCCCTTAAATTAATTATATTTACAGACATTTTCTTAATATATTCAGACTCAGTGACCAGAAACCGTTTGATTGTTTGTGATATGAATTACCAACATTATTTCTATGAACTTCAATGTCATCGAAATACATCTAAACTGAAGTGGTGGACAGATGGAAAGAGCAGACAAATCACAGCTATTATGATTTTTGCATTCAACAGACAGTTTGCTGTCTCACCCTCAGAGGGGAAACTGTCAGATCTTCCTCAGCTGGTTCGTTCTTATGTCACTGTGTTGACACTAAAAGCCACGTGGTCTGAAACAGAAAAACAGGGATTGCTGGCGTAAATATGATGCCATCAACAAGAGAGAAGGAAGCAAGAGGACCGAACTTGTCTCGGGGATCCCAGGCCTGGACTATATACGGCTGGACAAATAATATAGCCAGTGGAAGTGGGCAGCAAGTTTTCTCTCCACTGTTGCTTTATGCAGCTCAGGATGGAGGACTGAATCGTAGAGATTGGATGCAAGGTAGCAGCTAGGTGAATTATTTTATATAAATTGGACTAACGTGGATCATATAATGGATTTGTTTTAATTGGATTATCATTGGTCCACAATTAATTGGATTGAATGGGACTTTAACTGTAAGTGCCTTGAAATGGCTGTGTAGTAAATTGGTGCTATATAAATAAAGCTGATTTAGTTTAGCTTTCTTATGTGTTTTTTTGTCCTGCTCCTGCCTCCCTTTGGGCGTGGCTTAGTGTTGCTGCTTTGATGGCTCACCTGGGACAACTGATTGCTGCCTCCTGTCAAGCCTGGATCGACTCTTCAGCCAGTGTCAGTTCATTTGCTTTCCAGTGATGGATGGATGGATGACCAAATCTGTCACATTTCAATGTTTAAAAGAAGTTTCTGCCATTGAACCTGCACCTTTACCCATTCCAGCTCTTCAGTCAGGACTTTTCTGTTTGGATTTTCAAGCCGTGGGAAATCATCTATCATTAATCAGTATTCATCCATCTCTGGTCACTCTGCACCGCCACCATCACCTACCTGGAAGGTTCAGTTTTCACAGTTTTAAAGTGGCTTTCTAATGAATCAACCTGGCTGCAGATTTCTTAAAGAGACTTTGGGCCTGATCTATCAAAAGTTTGCATGTGTTAAAACGTGTGAAACTTGACAGCACACTTGTCCCTCACACACACAAAATAACACCCGTAACTCTATTTAGCAGGTTTGCATTGAATGAATCTGCAATCTGGGCGTTTCTGCCAGAACGTGTAAATACTGGAAGGAGTAGATGCAAATAAATCAGCTTTGCAGCACAACGTGATTTACTAAAAGTGCACTCGCTGCTTCTGCGCCTATATTTAACACTTTTGAAAACCAGGTGCAAATTTAATAACAAACAACACAACAAAGGGACACCATGATTCAACCTGAGTTCAAATAAACAAAGCAGAAGATTCACAGCGTAGCTCAATGGTTATTAAATCTGACATTAATTATGTTTTTCTATTTTCCCTTTTTGCTCGTGTCACATTTTTAACTTAGATACGCACAATACTCTCCTGTCCTCCAGGCTGAGGGAGACTCTCCTTCCTCTACCTCCTGTGTGCGCTATTCCCTCTCCAAGTCGCTTGAGGCCCGCTGGTACAGAGAGCCCCACCACCACCTGAACCCCACCATTGATCCCTCTCGCCGGACATTAATGACCAGACAACGCTGCAGTGGCCCGAATATCCCTCCTCACTGTCACAGAAGATGCACCTTGTAGTAAATGTCAGACCATCTGTTGGACCATGTTGGCACAACACAGGCAGCAACTCCTTATCCTTTTCCTCATAAACTAGCAGCTTCTGAGGCTCTGCAGGGATACCTGTTGTATTTTTTTCATATTTTTTTCATTGTTCTCTCTTCCACTGATATCGCCACATTCACCGGGTCATTTTGCGCTTTCTTCTCTCCGAATTCGTCGCGCAGCAAACCACAAAACCCTCATTTAAACATGGAGTCTCCAACACGTTTGCACCTGACAACATTTGCGCAAACTGCAGACGCAAAACTTTAGGTTGCACAGGCAAATTACTACACACAAATTGGGGTCTTGATGTTTCCGGCCCTTTGTCTCTTATGCAAGGATGTTACCCTGATGTTAGCATGAAGCTATGCCGCAGTCCTAATCTAGTTCTATGCGTGCACTAGATTAGTTTTAAGCTAATGTGGGGAAACCAGGTCATATTTAGTTCCAGTGAGTGTATTTAGGGACTGCACAACACCAAGATTTTTACATTGGAGCTGAATTAAAACTATAAAGACGCTCAAAGATTACCTCAGTAGCACATTACTATAGCATGGACTAAGCTAGCACTACATGACCAGTTTAATTTAAACTGGAAGCTAGCAAGGCTGCTAGTTGATTTTAAAGTAGCTACAGCATGAAAATATGGAGAAATATCCTGTAACCAGTCTTATTTTGTATTGGAAGATATAAAAAATGAGGGGAGAGGGACTTTTTTGTGAAGAGGAAGGATATGATCACAGGGCTCTCAACTCTCACGCATTTCAGCTTGTTCACCCGTTCACACGCCGCACGTAGCTTTTATCACGCTGAGAAATCATAGGACAATGCCGTGCCGGAATAGTACTACAAGTCCCACAATGCACTGCACGGCGGGCCTGCAGCCTGAGTATCTGCATCTCTTCAGCAGGCGCTGGATGCGCATTGCGGGAACGCTCACATTGACTTGAATTGCGGTGACACGAAGCCACCGCGCTTCTGCGGGACCGAGGGGATTTTTATAGCCGTTGGTAGAGATACGGGAGGAAAATGATGAATCATTGTGTGACAAAGCCTTCGAAATGGAATATATGAGCTCCAGAACACGAGCTGTCCACTTTATAAGAGTCAAATGTTCAGTTACAGTTTTATCTTCAGGCGTTAACCCCCAGAAGTCTATCAGATTACTCGTTTTCAAAGGAGCGTAACTAAAAAACTAGAGCACATAAAGCTCTGCAGTTAACTTCATTACAAAGTGGAGATTAAAATAAACTCTCTGAGTTTTTGTTTGACTTCGATGGACCAAGTAAAACCGGAGATATGATCATTTGAATGTGACTGTATAAAAATAATAATGTGTGTTAAAGTGGGATTTGATGGGATGATCAATTAACGATTAATGCTCTCAAATCTACCAAATACACTCTTGATATAAGGCAGGATAATACCGCCATACGCTCAAATCTAACTCTGAACCGAACCCAAAAGTTGCGAGCCCAGCGATCAGGCCCAGGCAGCCCCAGCATCCTAAAGTGGAGCAAGCCACACAAGGATCCAGTCCTCCGCCACCACACAGTAAACCAGAGCTACTATCGAGGGAAGCCATTGAGCCCCCTACAACCACATCAAGCTCCACATATTGTGGCCTAAAGCAACCAGCTTACCTTTCTATGGGCTTTTATTGAACTTTATCCAGGTTATTAATGTAAAGATATTTCATGTCTCTCTAATGTGACCTTTTAACACAGCAGTGTTGGAGAGAGGAACACAATCACTTCCTTTCCTAGCGCATATAGCCTCCTTGATAAAGTCTTGCCCACCCTCTGGCCCCCTCATGTATAAAAGTCTAGCTCTGCCATAAAGTGCTTTTTTACCAATTTGAACACAAGTCTGACTTCCTCCTGAACTCTAGTCTCAAAACATATGAAATTAGAGGACACAGAAATGTTTCTGTATTGTTTAACAGCATATGGGTATGTACCAGGATGTAGCTGTCCATGGTTCAAAGAGGTACCTTACTTCCACTTCAGTTCCCTTTTGTCTTGAGTCTTTCAGAATATTGCTTGACTGAAGGTCACAGATACAGTCTGCACTGCATGAGGCAACTTTAGATGGAGGAGTTGAATGTCTTTCATTATATTTACAATCTAAAATGATAATGGAACCTGTAGGTCCATAATTGAACATGTTCATCACACTCAAGTGTCTTTTATAAAAGCGGATGGCGGTGGTTGTCTAACTCCTCATGGGGCTGAATGGCAGCTCATGGTTAAAATGCTGAAAATGGATAATGAGGGCAGAATTTTCTTATGTCTGTTTCTCTGCAATCTCTGGTTTTACAAGCCAGTCGGTCCCCATCATCAGCTCTTGTTAAACATTTCTGCAGGCTTTCTCCGCTGACTGCTTCATTCCTCTTGGTTTGAGCTCTATCAGAAAATCCACCATCTTTTCTGTAATATATGTAAATTGAAGACCATGAAGCAGAAACTTGTTTAATTGCAGAACTTTCTGTAATGAATGGCCTATCTGCTTGGACCTAAAGTAATATGTCAATGGTAAGGGGAAAAAATGATTATAAAATAACAATGCTGAAGTGGAAAACTTATTTTAGAAGTGTTATATTAGAGATGCTACAAGTTACGTTGAGTCTTTGTGTTCCCGTAAGTATTTATAATTAGACTCCTTGTGATTTCTGGCGCAGCTTTAATGTGAAACATTTCCTCTGTACTCTGTATCTAAACTCTCTATGAAAATGAGAAGTCTGGAGATATGGAAGGACTCCAGCTTTTAATTACAATGTGTGTAATGACTTCCTCCAGCCTCTGTCACATCAGCCATTTATACAAAGCCAAGTGTCCAAGCAGGCTTTGTCCTAGATTCCCTGCATGTATATGTGGTCCATTCAGTGGCTGTTGAAGTCAAATGAAAGTGAGAAAACTGGCAGGATCCCTCTAACATTTAGTTTATGGAGTCTAATTTAAATATGTAAAAGCAAGTCAGTTATGTGGTTCTGCAGAATACAACCTCCATGAGAGTACCTCAACTATTTCTCCACCTGCTGGAAGTGAGACTTTAGTGGCTGGAGGATCAGCAAATGTTTCAATAAGACATTGCAACCCCATGCACAAATTACTTGAAGGGAAAACATCTATAATAACAACATTAATACACTAATCTACCAACGCAACTTCCAAAAAGTTGCAACAGGAGCAACAAAAGGCTGGAAAAGTAACAATTGGGGGAGAATTTGACAACTATTTGGGTTAATGGGCAACAGGTCAGTAACTGGATATAAAATGAGCATGTCAGAGAGGCAGAGTCTCTGTGTCCTGATCCATTGGTTCTGGCTGTTTGTAGTTGTTTTGGATATCTGTCTTTAATGCAATGCACAATAACATGAAAAAAATCTCCTTGCAGAAATTAAGCTACTCTCCAGGCGTTGGTCTTTCTAATTCCTCAAACTGCAGAACATACACCATCTCTTACAGTAAATACAATAGTGCTTCTCAGTAGCTACTTCCAATCATGTAAGAGGGAAGTTCAATATAACCTTCTTTCTCAGGACTTGGCTCTTTTATGTTGCTCTCCAATCATTCAGTCTATCTTCCATTTTCGAGAAAGAGCTCCTTTCCACTTCTTGTCTTGAAAGTGCTGAATGTCACAAGCGTTATTACCTGGACATGAGAGAGCTTCCAGCAGCTGCTCTCATTGCTTACCTGTAAGTAACATGGAAGTTTACGCTATCTGTGGGGAAAGGATAAACTTTTTTCAGTGCACTACATCGACCTTAACTGTAAACCAACCTCCTCTTTAAACTTTCCTCAAATGCCTCTCTGTCCACTCGGCATGTTTAGACCACATCACCTGTATTTACCACAGCGTTTTCTGCAGCCTTCCAAAGATATAAATATCATATAATTTATGTTTTTGCATATTCATAAATAATAAAAGGATGAGTACCACAGTCCAGCCATCCATCCTGTTTCTGTACAATGAAGGGATTGTAAGGGGGCTGGAGTCTATCCCAGCAGCCAGGTAAAGGCCAGGCACACCCTGGACAGTTCGCCAGTCCAGGTACCACAATCAACATAGCATATCAGAATACAAACCAACCCATAAAATCCAAGGATCCTATGATAAGCTCATTATAAAACAGTGGAGACAGATTCAGGAACTCATTTCTCCTCATCCTGATCATTTCAGGTTTTATTTGGGGGAAACAGTCACCCACTAACATGTACCGTCAACTCAGCCTCACGTTGGCTCGTTTACACCACCAGCTGATATCTGGGAGGAATCAGATTATTGTAACAATCCTATCTACATGCACTTCTGAAATGTGATGTGTACAGTCTAGATAAAGCCTGTTTACAACCCCCCCGGCAATGCTAGCACCGGGCTAGCAGAGGTAAGCTGCTACATTGTGTTCATGCAAAATAAGCACCCGCAGGCTCCAGTAGATCTTTCAGACAGCCACTGTTGTGATTCATGCTATGGCCTGGAGTCTCAGGACCTTGCTGCTTTCTGCCAAACTGGTGTGTGTTCATTCCAGTTTAACCAGGATCAAAGCAGGAGGACTTTACTCTGAGAGTCATTTCAGAAGCAAACTGGTGCATCATGTTGATTACCTCTGAGCGTTTGTTCTGTATGTGGTCAACCAGCAGGACCCCCAGGAGTGGAGGGTGCTACTTGATTGGCTTTGCCTCTGGTTATGGCTGCTGCAGTGGCTGAATTTAGCTTCACTGTTCCCTGTTTTTTTTTACAGTTGCTTCATTTCTTCTTCACTTTAAGCTGATTATCTGATATGCCGTTCGTGTGAATCCATACTCCCATGCCTCCTTACATTGGCATGCAGACTTCACTCCTGAGTGCCAACATCAGACGTAAAGGAGGCAGCGCAGTAGATGATGGTGGTCTCTGTGGCCATTAAATACACCACAGCTTCTTCTGCTTCTTCTTCTTGATCTTTTTGCAACCTGATCTCACAAACATACGTGAAATAAGCACAAAGTTATTTCGACACCCTCCACTTATTAACGTGTTGGTGGCACGTAAATGATCAGTGCTGGGCCAAGAAGTCCCATCAACCATTTGTGAGAACGGCCTGACCACAGTTTATTTAGTGAAATTAAATAAAAATATGGAAAACAATTTTTTTCTGCATTCGAAAAACGGAAATTGAAGCGTTTCGTGGAACCAGGAAAGTTCCCCGTTGACTTTACATTGCCCTCATTTTCGTGGCCCCAGCACGAATTTTTGATCATTTACGAGCCACCAATACGTAAATAAGTGGAGGGTGTTGAACTTCGTGCTTATTTCAGGTATTTCTGTGAGATCAGGTTGTGTTTTTGCTTGTTGCACGTATACTGTGCAACACTGTCCCTGCACTTTCCAGTGGCACTGCTCCATTTGCTCCGTCTGGTTTTGTATCTAAACTTTGTGAAAACAGACCAAAAAAAAAAACAAATATAGGTCAGTGAAGACGGACAGAATGCTCCATTTGCTATTTCATCTTTATTTATTACCTCATTAGTAAATTTTCTGCTTCTACGTGCTGCTTGCCTGGTTTGTGGTCTCTGTCTTTGCTTACCAGTGGATTGTAATTTAGTTCCTTCAAGTGTCACATGCTAAATGACAATAGATTCTTGAACCACTAGCAGTAGGCAGTTTGGTCTTTATTAATCACCTTTATCCCCTTAATCCATGTCTTCCATCTCAACATTTACACTTTTTCAATGCGTACTCGTATTCCCAACAAACAAATGTGCTTGTTTTTATTAACTTCAGATAAAATTGTCAATTATAAAATTCAAAAAAGTCATAATGAATGTAGGACATGAAAAGAGTTCCTTCGTGTCTGGAGACGTCTCTCATGGCAGCAGAGCTATCCCTGATCTTGTGCAGTCCTTTGATATCCCTGAGCTACAAGTCCATCTTAACTGACCCACTTTTGACTAATGCCCTATCCTGATAATTTGACAGCATTCATGCTGATGGAAGCGGTATCAACCAGTACAAACTAGATGGTTCAGACAGGAAGTCAGACACGGGAACATTACAGATAATATGGTCAATTTGATAGATAAATACATCAAAATAACACCTTGTGCAGACTTCTGATTGTATTTCATATCATAACTCTGATATAACCCCAAGCATGAGGTCAGAAAGCAGGTCATCAAAGGCTTTTAACATGGATAGTGTTAGATTTTAGTCATGGAAAACATAATACAGAGATGTATGCCGTATAAAGGACAACATGGATAGGACATGGAGATTTGAAGCAGTGGAAACAAGAGGTCATTTTTATCCCTCTGTCCCTGAATGCTGACATCTGCTTCTGCTTGGAAGGTAAAGGCTGGCAGTACGTTGCATTTGCATCAGTGGTTTGAAGCCTTTGTCTACCATCACTCCCAGGGCTAACAAGGCCTTCTGTGGTGTTTGCAGCAGTTATGTGTGGTGAACATCGCAGTTTGAAAGGATGAGGATGCTGTTTGAAAATGTTTTAGCTCCGCAGGGAGGAAATGTTTCACTTCTGCCTTTGTAAGCCAAATGCACTGGGACCCCAGTGCAGTGGCTAGAAAACTTGTCCAGGCTGCAGTAATGTGGCTCACAGTGGACTGGTTGAATCGATGCACCAGGTCTCTCTGCTTCTAACCATCTAAGAGGAAAAAGGGAAGAAGACTGGAGCTGCTGTCTACACAGAAACAACATAAAAATAGGATAAATGTCGATTCCCAGACTGTTTGGTTGAATCTTTTACAATGGTTATATCCACTACACAGTGGGGACAAACACTGGATGATCATCTTCGCCGTCCATTGTATCAGGTCCACCCGTGTAATGAACAGAATCAGCCAATCACATGGCAGCGATTGAATGAGTTTACACATGCAGACATGGTTAAAGGCCCTTTATGCTCCTTTTACGTACATAAATAGGTATGCTGTAAAACATCACCTCCCACATTCTCCCATACATAATTTATGTTGGTGTGGTTGCTAGGCAGCCACTAGACGGCAGTCCAGAGTGCAGCTCAGCATCAGAATGAGGAAGAAGGGGATTTAAGTGACTATTTCAGAAACTGCTGATCTACTGGGATTTTCACCCACAACCATCTCTAGGGTTTACAGAGGATGGTCTGAAGAAGAGAAAATAT
>JAOXYM010000026.1:2280370-2291701 GCA_028567055.1 Leptatherina wallacei | reverse complement strand
TGCTTATTGGACTTCCTGTTGCCTTTCTATCATCTCCAACCAGTCTGCCCATTCTCCTCTGACCTCTGACATCAACAGCTGGATATTTTCTCTTCTTCAGATCATCCTCTGTAAAACCTAGAGATGGTTGTGGGTGAAAATCCCAGTAAATACTCAGACCAACAACTATGCCACGTTCAAAGTCCCTTAAATCTCCTTTCTTCCTCATTCTGATGCAAGTTTCTGCCATGTGATTGACTGGTTAAATATTTGTGTTAAAAAACAACTGAAGAGGTGGACCTGAGAACTTTCTCACTTGGCTGCTGGATGAAGGGAATTAAAAACCCATTAAAATCTTACTGATGCCCCAATATATGCATGACAGCACCAGTCTATATCATAATGTTTCGTTTCAGTCAATTAAGTCTGTTTCTGTCAATGAAATGAAATGTTTCAACATTTATATCTTCAGAACAATAGATTTGAGGTATCAACAGCAAGTTTTGCTGTGATTAGCAGTTCACTGATAAACCCGGGAGTCACAGAGATGAAGCCGAGGTTAATAATCCTCCCCTGGTGCTGCTGCAGTGCTGGCTTTGATGAAAGGATTTGCTTGCTGTTTATATTTGGATCACGTTTTTTCTTTTGCTTCACACACCTTGAGATTAGGTATCACGGTGTTTGCAGACCAGTCACACTGAAAATTCACTTAAGGGGAATAAATAAAGTCTTGATCAGTATCATAGGCTGCAGCGTTTACTCCCTCGCTTGCTGTTTGCCCTCCATTCAGCTGACGCCGGCTCAGCAGGGGGCTTCGCTTCCTTACAGATATTTTGGGAAGACATTTTTTTTTCTGTTGCTACTTTCTCAGTGTTCTTCCAATAAAGCTGTGAAAGCAAATTTGTCATTGAGACTCAGCAAGATAAACTTTCTAATGGTAAATAAGAGCAGATTGATGTTTTTTCCCCCTCAGTGTGCACACTGCACTGAGTTTATAATAAGATCTCAGCAGTGTGCTTCTGAAGTTCCTTACCCAATCATGTGTTGATGAGCTTCTGATCAAAATAAGAGTAAAAATGAGTCTCAAGCCAGCTTTTGGTCAGTAGGGACACTTTTTATAATCACAAATGGTGATTGTTGTCTCAAAAACAACACAGTCCTTACACAAAGTGCGGAATCAGAGCAGTCATTATCCCTTGCCTGGATGCAGGTGACTGGGCCAGCCCTCTGGTGTCAAGCCTTGGTGTGAGGCTCATTCCCTGGCCTGGCCAGGCACAGCCTGTAGAGAAAAAATGGGCCCCTCTTCCCGTGGACTCACCGCTCATTGAAGGGGCCAAGAAGGTCAGGTGCAGTGTGAGTTGGGTGGGGGCCGAAGGCGGGCACCCTGGTGGTCTGATTTGCTGCTACAGAAGCAAGCGCTACAGGTTCCTGCTGCGTGAGTACCTAGACTATGGTCCTGAGCTGGAAAAGTGTGTGATGTCCTCTCCAGGTCGGGAATGAGAATCTGCCTAAAGGGGAAGGAATTCAAGTATCTCAGGGTTTTGTTCAGTAGTGTGGAAAGAACGGGGCAGGAGATTGCCAGGTGGATTGTTGCGGATCCGCAGTGATCAGTCTACGATACTGCCCTCACCTGTAGTCACAAGCTGCGGGTACTTACCAAAATAAGGCAGATAAAAACAACTAAAATGAGTTTCCTCCACAGGGTGTCTGGCCTCTCCCTTAGAGATGTTACCATACATTCTCAGTCATCCAGATCATGGTAAAAAGAGCTTGAATCAGAAAAAACACAGCACCAAACAATGAAGAAAAAAAGATATTTTTCAAAGGACACTCTTTTGAGGACAGTAATATGCACGTTTTGGACAGAGAAGAGAGATGGTTTGAGTGGAGTGGAGGAAGCCATCTATGTCTGTGTTGTTGAGGTAGCCTCAGGTTTCATCTGTCCAACACCTACAGCGCAGCCTTGACTCTTTTTCCCAGGCAGTTCACTTGTCACAGCATCACATGTTGGTCAGGCAGGTAAACAACTCACAGGTGGATCAACGACACACATCTGACTTCAACAACCTTCAAGTGTAAATGGTCAAACTACAGCTGATGAGCCTGGAAATCCTCACCAGTCAGTTTAGAAGTGAGGGAGCCTTTTAGATGACGGGAGAAACGAAGTCCAGTTGCCATGGATTCCTTAGATAGGACAAGAAGTTCAGTCATCCAGACAGGAGTCAGAGGGCTTCTCCTCCACATCAAGAGGAGGTGGCTCGGGCGTATTGTTAGGATTCCTCCTGGTTGCCCACATGCCACCGGGAAGATGCCTCATGGAAGACCCAGGCCACGCTGGAGGGATGTCTCTTGGCTGGCCCGGGAAAAAGGAAGTCTGGGTTTTCTGTGACATTAACTCAGCTAAGTTGCAGAAGATGGATTGATGAATGGATATGATCAGTTCAGATCGGTTACTGATACCAAAGTTTAAGTGTAAATGAAGAAAGTCATTACGAGCTGCTTTGTTCCTTTAAAGCTGCTCAGCTGTCAGACGTTATCATTTACAGCTCATCTGATGGCAGAAAACATCTGTTGCACCACTTTAAATTCTCAGTTTTACATCCACCTGCCAAACCAAGAGGAGGGGGGAGATGTAATAATCCAGCCTGTGGCAAAAGTAACTATTCTTACCAACAGGCTGCACGTCTGATGGAAGCATATGGAAGCGAAGCAGGTATTTAACAGTTCGATAAGCATGGAGGGCCTTCAGCCTTCTTTCTTCTTATATCTGTAGCAGACTCAGTGTTGGAGGAGGAGTGTGCTCTTCCAACATATGTTAGAAGTGAGATGACAGACCTTAAGTGAAATCCCACCACATGCATAGTGATTCTCCATATGTAGCCACCAGCTGGAGGGCAGACCTCTCTGTTTGGCTCTTTCCAGCATCTCTAATAAGAGGTCTTGATCAGCTGGAGCTGTTGATATGGTACACAAACACATAAACAAAAGAAAAAAGCTAATAGAGTCGTTTGAAAACAGTCCATATGAAATGGTGAATTGGATGTCTTAACAGCAGGCTGCAGGGATGTGGAGGGCTATGCTCACGTTTGCAGATTTAAATCAACTGTTTGGCCTCATTTGCTCCGAACAATTAGTGCAACAGCTGAGTGCTTTGTTTTCAAACTCTTGGGTCAGCTCCGTCTCCCAGCAGATTTCTGCTTCTTGGGTTTGCTCCCCTTTTGTTCCTCATTAGGAGCCTCACTAACAATAACAACAGAAGTGGTGCCTCTGCAGGAGTTTTTGCTCATTTGATTCCTTTGACATCCAGCAGGATGCAGCAAGTGCTGCGGCCTCAATGATTAAACCAAAAAAAAAGGAACCAGCGGTTTGACTCGGTGCTGAATTAAAGCCTTGTGTTTGCTTATAGTGAGTGGGATGTGAATGCACCGAAACAAACAAAAACTAACATGATATTAACATTACAGCTGAGTATCATTGTTACAAGATCCAGTAGAGGTCTTATCCAATACTCATGGCTCTGTTTCAGTTTTACGGCAAGACTTCAGCAAACCTTAGTAAAGGCTCATTTATGCTCGACGCAGAAGACGGATACGCAGACAGACGGACAGAGTCGTTCGTCTCTTGCGTCGGTTACGCACATAGTTTGGTGCGTTTTCAGGCTCCTTGCACATCCGTCACTCGACGCAGAAGATGGAGTAATACCAACGGAAACCGTGGTGGCAGTGTTGAGCAGAAACAACTCAGATGAAGAAGAGGAACGGGAAGGGAAAAACTGTAGAAGAAGAATGAAGACAAGGACAAAACTAGAAATTGTGCAAGCTTTTGAAATAAGACTATCCTAGTGTTCAGGGCGGGTAGAAAACAACTTAATAGCAGCGCATTACCACCGCCAAAAGCATCTGAAACTCAGAGGTTAAACATAGCTATAATAAAGGCTAGATGACTCACCCGCGCTGCTGGCCAATGGAGTCTAACGTCCGCACCGGGCGGCCATCTTACCACAGTCAGCTCGCTCACTTATAACATTGTTATAACATTGGCATGCACTTTTTAAATAACCATAACTTGCTCAATTTTCTACCAATTTTCAAACCGCTTAATTTGTTATAAACATCAGAGATGTGGTTATGACACTGAATACTTAGGAATAATTATAACCGTGGACTTTCGTATGAAAATAAATGGACAGGTGCAATTGATATACACAGTGACAAGGCATTTATGTTAAATCAATGTTTAAATATGTATGAAAAAAAACTGAACTGAACTCGAGACGTTACAACAGACAAGACGATCAGAGATGCATGAAAACGTTCCAGTGTATTGAGATTGAAGTTATATTTTTTGGCCACCAGATGGCAGTGTTGGTAATGTGTTCTGAACATTTTAATGAATGAAATGAAATGAAATGAAAAATACTTTATTTATCCCTTTTGAGGGAAATTATTGTTGTAGCAGACGTTTTTTTTTTTTTTTTTAAAAATCAATTCTTCTCACAGAACAATTTTTTTTAAACAATTCGATCTCCCAAACGTTCCGTTCAGCCATCACTGCCGATCATAATGTGATTAATCTGACTACACATTTGAAAAAACACCTTTGCTCCGATTCGAGCTTGACTGTGGTAAGATGGCCGCCGGTGATGCCGTTTGAAACTCCGCCATGAAGCATCTAGCCCTTATTGTGTATATCTATGGGGTTAACTATGAACTCAGTACTGCCCACTAGTGGAAGTCGACCATAGGAACATGAAAAAAGATGCATGGAAGTATGAGGACGGCCACTCACGAGGACGTTTGAGACAAACTTTCCTATTTACGTACGAAAGGGAGCATAAATGGGCCTTAAGCCTTATACAAAGTCAGGAGAGACTGTAGCTCATGAGGATCTTGAATAAATGTTTATTTTTTCGAGGTTTTGCCTTAGATTCAATTTCATGAAGCAGTTCTCCCTTTGGTCTCATTCAACACTGATTTTGTAAAGTTTTAATAAATTAAAAAGGAAAGCATACTCTTTCTGAGCTGCAGAGGTGATTTCATCATCCTTTTCTTTCCGCTGCCAATAGTTTCATTTTTTACCTAATTAGATACATTGAACTTTATTTGTTTCTTTTTAAAGGGCCTTGAGGTCATTCTTATGGTAAATTGACTTCATATGAATAAACAAAATTTAGTTAAATTGGATTGAAATTAATAGAAATATATGAAATTTTACGTGAACTTATCCTTTAATTTGTCTGTTGTTTAGCATTATAGGTACTTTATAAAACACATAAGAGCGACCAGAAGTCTTTTACAGAGCAAAAGATGCTGAACTTTGAAAGACAAAGTGATTGAATAAAACAGTGGAGTGGATTAAATGTTGAATATAAGAAAAAAGCAATATAGATAGTGATAAAATGGGAAGAGGTTAAAAGTAAACCATGTATAGAAATACCAAAGAGCATGATGGATATTAATAAAAGTAAAGATTTTTTTTTATACCCTGAACACCAATCAGCAGCTGGTTCCCTAAGATACATTCCTTAAAACTGAATTTTCTGCCTCCCAGTCCCAGGAATCACAAGAAAACCAGCACTCTTGGAACAGCAATTTTGTTGTGGCTGATGGGGAACATTGGGATTTTTAGTATACACTAAGATTGAGCTAAATCATTAAAAAGTAGTTTATATTCCACTATAAATTGTGAAGGGAGGCTAAAACCAGATATATGAACTTGGCCAATTGAAAGGTTTTAAGGGCAAGTATGTAGACAACGAGCTAAACAGCATTGCCGTAATTAAACCTTGATTAGATAAATTCATTGACGAGTTTTTCTCTATTCTAGATATTGGCAATATTCCATGTTTGACAGAAAGCTGCTGCAGACACCTGTTTGATGTGGAAAAAACGATGTGTCCTGGTCAAAGAAGGATCATTGTTGTCATGGTGTTGGTTGTAAGGATTCAAGCAACACAATATAGAGCAACACTATTTTACATCTCATTCAAACTCAAAAAACCTTACACATAACCTCGAGCTAGTGCTCGGCACTTCCTGTTCGGCTTTTCACAACAAAACTATACTGCACTAAACAGATTACACCACAACTGTCATACAAGAATCTGATGTAATGTCGCCCAAAGAAAGTAAATACTCTGAACCTTATCAACAGAGATTTTGCTGAATTTAGAAAAACAAAGTTCCAGCTCATCCAGGTCTTATCCACATCGGTTTCATTGCTAAATAGAGTTGTCTGTCATTGGTATAACAGTGAAATGTTTGTCATGTGTTATGAATATGTTGCCCTAAGAAGGTGACAAACAATGGGTCCAAGTCTAAAACCCTGTTGAATACCAGAACTGAGTTGGGTTTGTGTGGAGGTCACAGCATAAATATGATTTAAACCAGTCCAAAGCAGAGTCCTTTATCCTGATGAGATATTTTCTGGACAGTGGTGTTAAATATAACATTCACACCAGGATAGTCCAGGGAATTTGGTCTCAACTGGCAAAATTTTGCACCTTCTTTTGTTTTGGTTAGCTTTTAAGGCCCATTTATGCTCCCTTTCGTACGTAAATAGGGAAGTCTGTTTCAAACGTCCTCATGCGTCACCGTCCTCATACTTCCATGTGTCTTTTACGTTCCCATGGTCACCTCCACTAGTGGGCGGTGCTGAGTTCATAGTTAACGCCCACGATCCGACAGCAGTTCCAGACTCCGGTTAGCGACGGTAATGCGCTGCTATAAAGTTGTTTCTAACACACTCCCTGAACACTCGCATAGCCTTATTTCAAAAGCTTGAGCAATTTTTACGGTTTTTGTCCTCATATTCATTCTTCTTTCTTCCTTCCAGTTCCTCTTCTTCTCTGGTTTGTTTCTGTTCAGCACTGCCACCACGGTTTCCGGTGGTATTACTCCGTCTTCTGTGTCGAGTGACGGATGTGCAAGGATCCTAAAAATGCACCAAATTACGCGCGTGAGACGGACGATACTGTCCGTCTGCGTATCCACCTTCTGCATCGAGCATAAATGGGCCTTTACACTAAACTTCACCCAGGTGGACTAAACCGCCTGAACAACGCCACACAGTTACAACATGTGCTCAATACAGGGTGATATTCCACAAAACCCCCACTGACCAAGAAGAAAGAAGAAAATCTGACTCATTTATTGGCCTTGACCAAAAATGGCTCATTCATCACAAGTAAACAATAGAGCAACAACAAATGAATGCAGTCTTGGGGTTCCTGTTTTTAATTTGTAGTTCAGTATGAGCAACAGGAGAGACAGAAGGTTGGGCCAGGACATGTCTAACGTGGAAGTGAAACAAGACCCCCGGTTTTCGCTTCTTCGGTTCCATCAGGGAGCGAATGCATGTTCACACTACTCCAAATGGACCGTACTAGCCGTGGTAGTAGACCAGGGTTTGTACCAGCACCAATGTGAATGCACCCTCAGATCTAAACAGATGTCACAGAATGTTTCACACACCCACAGAGATCATTTGTATCATGCATACATTCATTTTTATCTTTATGTTTTCCTCTTTCAGGGATCCAAACCAGCCAGTTCCACAGGATACGAAGTTCATCCATACCAAGCCTAACCGCTTTGAGGAGGTAGCCTGGACCAAGTACAACCCCAAAGATCAGCTTTACCTCCACATTGGCCTCAAGCCTCGGGTCCGAGACCACTACCGAGCTACGAAGGTCGCGTTCTGGCTGGAACTAGTTCCACATCTTCACAATATAAACGAGTTATTTCAATATGTTTCCACCACTACAAAGATACCGCCACAAGACACCACCCCCTACCCTTACACCAAACGCTTCCCAGGTAAAAACTGGCCATCCACCACACGCCACCCGGGGGTTCCCGCCGTCAACACCAAACAGACCACAGATCAGCGCAAGAGTGGCGACCTGACCGACGAGTCCACCGTGGTGATTGAGACCAAGCGAGACTACTCCACGGAGCTCAGCGTCACCATCGCTGTGGGAGCGTCGCTGCTCTTTCTGAACATCCTGGCCTTCGCCGCGCTCTACTACAAGAAGGATAAACGGCGGCACGACTCCAACCGCCGCGTCCCGACCCCGCAGCGCAACTCCACTCCGGCCAACGCTCCGTCCACAGCCAACGACGTGGCCCACCTGCAGAGCGAGGAGCTGATGTCGCTGCAGATGAAGCAGCAGCAGCTGGAGCACGAGCACCACCACGAGTGCGAGTCACTGCAGACCCATGATACGCTCCGACTCACCTGTCCCCCCGACTACACCCTTACCTTGCGCCGGTCGCCCGACGACATACCCCTGATGACTCCCAGCACCATCACCATGATCCCCAACTCTCTGGCTGGCATGCAGCCTCTGCACAACTTCAACACTTTTGGTGGCAGTCAGAACAGTACCAACCTGCCCCACGGCCACTCCACCACACGGGTATAGCTCAGCCGGGACAGAGCGGCGCCGGGTTCAGTTACGACCCACACCAGGCAGATTTAAGTGACTGACTGTGTAAAGCACAGACTCCAAAGTCAAAGCAGATGTTATTTTGTTACCATGCCTTCTTGAAAAGTATAAAAAGTATAAATTGATCATAAACTTGTGGGAAAAAATTCAAAATGAATGTTTCTTTAGTAATAATTCTTTTTGAAGCAGCGCTTCACGGATGGTTTTACCAAAAGAGGAAGCAAACAGTGAATGACTGTTAATAGTCTTTTAATACAACATGGGCGGATGCGCCTTTGTGGAGGCTTTTGTGCCATAAAACCATAAAAACGCGACAGGAAAACAGAAGCAACAATGGAACTTGATCTTTTCATGATCCTTCTTACATCTCCTGACCGGACTGGGGCGCAGAAATTGACGCTCCAGCCTGAAATGTATTTATGGAAAGAAAAAAAAAGGAAGAGGAAAAGCTTAAAAAAAAACAAAAAAAAAAGGTATATAGATGTGTGTGGAAATTTAAACTATTTTAAAAAAGAAAAAGGAGCCTCTTCTATTGTTTTCATTTTGGCTGATAACTTTTGGGTTTTTTTTTTTTTCCAGCTCGTGCTTTTGGTTGATGTGTGTGTAAATATATCCAAACAATTTTCATTATTTCCTCCCAAGTCCAACCTGTGTTTCATTAGTTTTCCCCAAAAAGACCAAAATGCGAAAACAATCCCATCCCAGGAGAGTTGCACAGTGTGTGTCTGCAGGCCATCACACCCAGTCCTGTCCTTGTGCATCGCTTTACGTCCACTTTTTTCCACATTGCATGTCCGGGAAGAGCTTTACGTTGCGCTTTCAGACAACGAGGACTGACTGGATCTCATCAGCTGCCGTCATCCTGTTATGCTTCTGATAGTTTTCATTGTGGGCTTTTTCTGTCTTGCAATCTCAGCACTGCCTGAGCTTACAACGTGACCAGCAATGTATTATTTAGAAATAAAAAAATAATTGAAAAAGGCAGTGAATTTTTGTATCAATATTAGTTGGATATGTTTGTAAAGAAATATATGTTAGATATTTCAATTTGTCATATGCTAGCAATATATAAAATATTGTGCCAGACTTGTGATATTTTGGGTTACAAAAGCAAGTGAATGAGTGTAAATATTAATTATATTAATTGCTACAAATTGACAACATAAGTAACCATTGACTCTCCTTCCATTTTTGCATCCTATTACAAAAAAAACAATGGAAAAATCATCCAGAAACTTTTAAGCGACATTTATAAAGTTATTAAAAGATATATTCTTGTCATATGGTTCTTAAACCAGTCAAGATAAGAATTTTTAATGTAGACTTTTAAAATCCTTAGTTTGTCTTATCTTTGTTTGCAGTTTTGCCTTAAGTGATATTAGACATATTTCTGGCTGGACACCTGTATAAACTTTTTCTGCAACATTTTTAATAAAGTATCACAGTATTTTCTAAAAAAAAAAAAAAAAAAAAGAAGAAAAGAAAAAGAAACAAAGAAAAAGAAAAACACGGAAGGTTTATTGGAGTCGACTGGGTGGTGTGTGGTGTGTGTATGTGTGTGTTTGCAAATAAATTTGTGATGAAAAGTAAGTGACTGGTGGATTATTTCTTTGTTGTTACGATGTTTCTTTGCAATAAATCTTATACAGTTGGAAATCCTGTTTATTCCCCTTTTAAATGAAGCTACATTTGTGAAGAAAAATGTGAGCAGCAGAGTTGAATATGTGCATTGGGCCCATGAAAACTCCCCAAATATTTGCCGCCAATCACTGTGTTCTGGTAAAGACTTGTTTTGGCTTGTATATTGGATTGGATGATTGAGGCCTGAAGAAACCAAACATATTGGCAATTTAACAATTTATCCATTTAACAAACAGGGATGTCAGAGGCACAACAGGATCTAACTTCATTAGAATTTAGTAATGGAGAGGATGGAATAACCTGCCTGCAGTCATGGTCTCAACCCCCACAAACACTTGTGGGATCATCTTGGAGTGCGATGTTGGTGCCAGTATGACCAACACAAACATATTGGCTGACTCGTTACAAATGCTGGTTGAAAACTGGGATAGCTGGTGAGCAGCATGAGGAGGACTCAGGCTGTTGTTTGGAGCTGCTCACTCCACAGATACATTTTCCTTACAAATGTGGCTCCATTTAAAATGGAAATAAACAGACTTTTGAACAGTATGAGATTCATTACCAAGATTCATTTGTTTTTACAACAAAGAAATAATCCACCAAACCCTAATTCCCTTCCTTTATTCCATAAAAGTTATTATTGGTTATCGGTGCGTGTGACAAAATAGGAAATTGTCAGATTTTTTTTTCTCAACTCCCTGAAACAATTAATTATTTCATGATAGAGAAAATTTGTCAATTATTATCTCTTGTTGCTTGTAGCTGTGTGGTTTATGAACCATTTCTACTTTTCTTTGTGTAGATGTTTAATTTTGAACAGAAAGTGAAATATGTCCCTTTACTTTTGCTTCAGTTCGTATATTTAGAGGCTCAACATCGGCCTTTTGTTTGGAGACCCTGAGGTTTGAAATGATCTCATCCAGCAGTTTGGATGTGAAGCAGATTTCTGCCTGTTTATCTCTATTTCCATTCAACTTCAACTTCAACTGATGCATTCACTGTACAGCAATAGAAACCTCAACTTTCTGCTTTGCTGTTAAAGATTGATTCTCAAGAGGGCTCTACATCTGTGATTTTGATCAGCAGCCCGTGTTTCTGATAGACTCCTAAAGACAGCAGCCAGTCAGTATTCCCACTAAATGTTACAGATTCAAAACGCAAATAGATGCATTTAATCATACGCGTTAATTATAATGGTTTCTGTTGGTGGTTGTTGCATGTTGGATTTTTTTTGACAAGAACTATGGCTGTCCACTAATATA
>JAOXYM010000026.1:2132938-2143261 GCA_028567055.1 Leptatherina wallacei | reverse complement strand
ATATAAACAAACAAAAGTATCTGTAAATTTTAACTGAAATAAACAAAAAAGTTACCAGACCCTTGTGTGTGTGTGTGGCCGCTCAGGCTGCCATCACAATGTTACACATCATTGGTAAATGTTAGATTTACATATTCTTCTGAGATTCAGACTTTCAGGTAACTTTGTTTGGACTGAAATTTTAAATCAGATTTTTGTAGATAAACATTTTTCACAGTTTAAATGTTCTGAATGTTTCCAGCTCTTATACATTTGCTTGTTCACTTCATTTGGACCACAGTAATGCTTTTGTATTCATGTCTGTAGCTTGAAATGTTTGTAATTAAACGCTTTAATTAAGCAAGTTCTTGTTCTGCAGGGTGATGCCTGTACTATTGTTACCTGAAGAAGCCTCTGACTGAACACACTCACTGTGTTGTGGAAGGTGTAAAGAATCATCCATTCATGTCTTTGTGTAAGCTTTGCAGTTCATGTAATCTGCTGCTGTTGACGTCTTACACAAAAAAAAAAAAAAAACATCTCTGGCTTGCCCTGAGGCTCTTCTAGTCAGCAGTACACGTACAGCTAACCCTGCTAGCAAGATGTGCACTGTTCCTGGGAGATAATACACCCACAATCACGTTATAAGATACACTTATTCAATTGCCTCTCAACACAAACTAATCAGCCAATCACATGCCAGCATCTCAGTGCATTTAGTCATGGAGACATGGTCAAGACAACTTGCTGGTGTTCCAACTGAGCATCAGAATGAGGAAGAAAGAGGATTTAAGTGACAGGTTGTTGGTGCCATACGGGCTGGACTGAGGCTACAACTCACACAGACTCACCAGAACTGGTCTGTGAGTCTCCATTTCAGCTTCACATTCAGAGTTTGGGAAGGATAATGCACCATATCACAAAGCTCAGATCATCTCTAACATGACAATGAGTTCACTGTAGGCAAGGCAAGTTTATTTGTATATCACATTTCATGTAGAAAAATAATTATCGAGAGTCTGGATGGGTGAAGTTTAACAAAGTTTATTATTAAAGTGAAAAGAAACTTGTACAAGGAGAGCATCCCACAGACCCTCGGCGAGTCCGGTGAGGTTCTGGAGAGAAAAACATCATATGTAGAGCCTTTTACCTTCAACAGAGGGAAGGACAAATAAAACAGTGTAGCTGTGAATAAGACTGAGTTCTGTCTTTGAGGCCGTTCTTATCGTGGCAGGTGTTGATGCCACAGTACAAGTGTGTGAGACGTTCATGGTGCAGAAGTCAAAGCTTTTCTTCCTGTCTCACAAATCATTTGCATGTAGACATCCGGGTTCATACTGTTCTAAATAAAAGCTCTAACACATCATATAAGCAGTTTTATGAAAACACAAGCATAGAAGGCAAAATAAAGAATTAATGAAGAAATTTCCGAAACAATTTACAAGACAATTCAAAGTGCTTTTACATAAAACTTTTAAAGCATTGCAGCAGGGTACAGAAGAAGCATTAAGAAGAACATAAAAAGAAATAATAATAATATACATTAAGACATAAATAAAAGGGTATGCAAACAGCAGCAACAGTCTAGATAAGTTTATAAATGCTGTGCAGATTTCATGCATTGGAACTCCAACGGCCTCCACAGTCTCCACATCTCAATCCAATATTCCACCTTTGGGATGTGATGGAACGGGAGATTCTCATCATGGATGTGCAGCAACTCTGTGATGCTATCATGTCAAGCCCTGCACATACTGTACAGAAAAATTTGTTCCCTCTACCGTGAAAAGATTGACACATTTTTTCCTCGGCTTGGTTTGCAGCCTGTTCTTGACTCATCGTTCGGGTGGAACTTTTTATCTCATGTGACATCCAACGACTGCTTGAAAAGGGGGACGTTAATGCAGAAAAGCAATAAGGGGAAGTTATTGTTTCTAATAAGGCGAAAGGTTCAACAAGGTTGAATAGATTGTTTGAGGAACAGCTGGCAGAAGCACTGAGGAAGCAATAAAATCTCTATAACACATAATGTAAGCCATGGACACCACCTCATATAAGTAAAGAAAAGTAATTAAAACTTTATTTATATAGCACCTTTCAACTGAAGCACTTTCACAAAGTGCTTCACAAGAGCCAACAATGCATAAAAACAAGAGAAATCAATAAGAAGCATATTTAAAAAGATGTTTTAACTGGCTTTTAGAAGCAACCAGAGTCCGAAGAGAGATCCAGAGTCTGGGGGCAAATGAACAGAAGACTCCGTCTCCTTTTGTTTTCAGCTTAGAGGCACCATACAGCAGGCCCTGGTCACAGGACCTCAGGGACCTGCCAGGGAGATATGGCTGCAGAAGCCCTCAGATATAACCTGGTGGCTGTCCATTAGGGCTGGGTTATCATCACTAATTCCCTGAATCGGTTCAATTCAATTCACAATAGTCTATTTTGATTTTGATTAATTTACAGCTAATTGTTAAACAACACTTATTTTTCTTTAATTCTCAGGTAATTATTTTTATAAAACACTGAGCATGATAATAAAATTGCTCTCAATTTCTTTAAAGTTCAGCTTTAAGATAAGGTGTTGATGTTAATAACACTTACAAAGAATACTGGATCCGTTTTAAGCCCCAATATGATTCAGAGATTCCTGCAATGACGGTTCGTCTCCATGACGACGTGACGCTGTCAGTGAAACACCAGAGCAGATAAAAACCTCCAGCTGCTCGTCACTGGAGCGAGAGGATTTCCATCTTCACCCCACTGACAGAATTTTTAAAACTCATATTTTAGTTTGATTTTCTGATGCGCGCTCTGTGCGCTGCAACTCGGAAAGTCACGCGAGAGTTGGGTCACGCCATCAGAAAATATGCATGTAAAAAAATTGATCCTTACGTTTTATGAATCGATATTGAATTAATTGAACTTAAATCGATTTTTTAAACCCAGCCGTACTGTGCATGAAGAGCTCTCCAAGTCAGTTAAAGAATCTTAAATTGCACTGGAAATGAACTGGAAGCCAGTGCAGTTGGGTCAAGATTGGAGTCACACGTGGAAGGACAGGGGATTTTGACAAAAGGCAGGAGCATTTTAAACAACTTGCAACCATTTCAGTGAGGTTTTCTTAAGACAGGTGCAATAATCCAATCATAATGACGCAAAAGCATGAATCATTATTTCCAGTTCAGGATGTGACACGATGGAGCTTCGTCTGAACGATGGACCAACACCTGATATCAGGTTTATTGTGAAGTAAGAAATGTTATGGCCAGAATGAGCTTTGATTTTGCCACCTCCAGAAAATGAAGACATTTTTGTTCTTGCATTATGTACAGGCCTTAAATATGGAGCAAAATCTCTGAGGAATGGAACAATTTAAACAGAATCATTAATAAAGCTGTGTGGGGATGCATCTGTTCAACATCCCTGTTAGCCTGCAGATGAACTTCAGATTATACACCATAAAACAGACTACGGAATGAAGTCAGTGGATTCAAAGGTAAATGTTGGCTGACATTATAATGAAGGAATTACAAATAGATGTTTATATTTGGTAAAACAAAAGTGTCATTTCTGGTTAAGGCACTTGAGTTTTCTCACTCCAACACCAAGAGACAGGATTCAAATGACAAAATATGATGATAGAACCAGATAACAACAAGCTTAATGTCTTTGGTCCGGATCGGCTTACCGGTATAGCAATTCAGGATGAGGGGGATCCCATTCAAGTCACCTCATATCACACATATAACAGAACGGTAAAGATCTGAGACCAGAGGTGGAGGGCTAAACATGGCACACAAAACAAGGTGGATACCCCCACCAGAAGTCTATCGTATCTCCTGTTTCCTTTGTCATCCTCCATTTTCCCACTATCCTTTCTATTCTATATAGTCATCATTCTTTTTTCTTTTCCTCCCATCTTTTTCATTCTTCCATTTTACCATACATTACTACCATACCAATCATTTGTTGCTTTGCACATTCCCTCACCCTCCCATCTGCCCATTTGTTTCCTTTAGCCCAAATATGAGCTAGCACCCAAAGAAATATCACCATTGATCCCATCATTTGAATTTTGTATGATGTTTGCTGGATTTCTATCAGAACATCCGGTCTACTTCCTAAATGACTGATTTGTATAGTGGCCATTGTTAAACTTGAATCTGAGCAAATGGCCAATCTGAATGGTTTTGTGTCCTGTAACCATTGTGCTGCTAATAACAGAGCTAATATTTCTGCTATGAAATGATAAGCCCTCACTCATCTTTGACCTTCTTGTGTAACATGTAGAAAAAAAACGTAATGCATTCCATCAAAATCCTTCATCTTTAAGTTTATTTATACACTTTGAGTGTATTTACTCAATGTTTTCAGTTTTTACTTTGACGTGAATTTGCGTCCGCTCGTGACACAAGGGGGCACTTCCTCCTCCAGTCTGCTTCCGGCTGCTGTGGAGGAAGGTAAACCTGCTCAGAGCGCTTGCTAATTTGCTTGTTAAAAGTCTTTTTAGAGGACAGAATGTTAAGAAATTGGTTAACTATTTTGGTAATCTGTTTTTGATTTGTTTGCAACACAGTTTAGTGAAGAGTGAGATGTTTTTGTGAAGTTATGTGTTTCGTTTAGTGGCATGTGTGTGTTAGCAAGCTAGCACCGCACGTGCTGCACACTGTGGCAGTTCCCTCTCGTTTTATTAAACGGGGTTTCTTGTGTCATGGGCAGGAGTGCTGGGTCGGCTGCATAATTGTTCTTCATGCCGCTGAAGTAATGAAACGTTCTCATTCTGTGTCAGGTATGTTATAATTACCCCACTATGTGTATATTTTTAATGGATTGAACAAACATTTTTCTTTTATAATTTTACATATGTGTGATGTCAGTGTTTTCAATTTTGGTTCAGTATATTTAGTATTAATACTTTGCCCTCGCAGCAGTCTGCTTCCGGCTGCTGTGGAGGAAGAATAAATACGCCAATGGTTTGGGCTGAATGGAAGTGCTGGTTTCCTGGTTCTTCACACAACGCAGAGTAGGATCCATGGTGGTGTCAGGATTAAAGACCAAGCCGGTCACACTTGCACTCTGAATCCTGGTACAATAACTGCTTCTCCCCACACGACCTGATGCATTCTTGGCTGCATCTGTATAGTTTTACATAACTATAGAAATATTCAATGTATTCCTGCACAAAATCTGCATTACGAATATAAATCCCTCACCCTTTTTCTCCCTTTTCAGTATGGTGAAATCCAGCACTGCATTGTGGAAGATCCAGGGTGGAATTGCCAACAATGGTGCAGTTAGATTGATGTTTAGTTGATCTCAGTTACAAATAGCAAACCTCAGAACACACATTCATTACTGGTAAAGCATGGAACAGTACAGATATCCAAGGGAAGGCCTGTACTGAAACATTATTGCAACCAACCAGTTAGGAGAAGCACACTCCATTTGCAGCAGCAATCTGTGTATAGGCTGTGTATGGTTCGAATGATCGGCTGGTGAGTTCCATGCAATTACCGAGCAAGGGTTAACTACATTAAAGCAAGGAGGTAATAAAACATTTATCCTGTTGCAGAAGGCTTTAGATAAATGTCTTTTTCACCATGTTTTATTCATTGCTGACTGATTATTTCGTCTGTTCTTGTATTGCTTGATTTTATGGTTGTATTAAATACAGTGGGCCATGATATCCTTATCTGCTGTGTTATTGTTGGTTTGGCTCTCATCCTGGAAAGGTCTTTGTCTGAAAACATCAAGAGGCTGTTGAAAATGTTAGTATCTTTAGTTGAATTTTGTGTGTGGAACTGGGAACGGGGTGTACTTGTGAGGGAATCTTTTGCTTACTGTCAATTTCTATGCTATGCAAAGAGGGAAAATTACACTTTTGTTAAGGAAATGCAAGTACAAAGTAGGTGAAAAGGAAACTACATCTAGAACTCAGAAGACTGACAGCATGCAACATGACGTAATCATGTGATAAGAAGATACAGAAACACATAAAAAGCTGAGGGGTATAGCCCTTGATATTATCTGCATATGTTCCTTCTTGTACAAAAATAGAGCTAATAAATTATAACTCTCAAATCCTGGTTGTGTCATTGATAATTAACAGGTCACTACTCTCAATTAGACTGTTTAAAATCTGGTGTACCTCAAGGATTCATATTGGCTCCACTTTAATTTATAATACAAATAAGTTGGGACTTTTGTTGCCTGTATTACAACTTTTAGATGTGTTGCTGCAAATCAAAATTGAAACCGTAGAATGTCTCAGTTTCATCATCTGACATGGTGTTTATGTTCTATTTGGAAATAAAATATGGGTTATTCTTTTATTTATATTTTCCAGTGTCCCAATTTTTTCACAATATATTGCCCATCACCTTTTTTGTCAGGTTTACCTGCTGCTGAAATTTGACATATCTTTTTTAACATCCTTACAAATTCTGTTATATAGTTCACGCTTCATGAGATCATTCTGTTCTTCATACCAGGTTTCTTTTTATTGTCACATTTTTTCTGCAATAGTACATTACTTCCCTTAGTTTATGAGCTCCTTAGTTTATTTTATTCAGTGCATGATTCTCGTTATAGTTTGTTCCCTCATTTCCTTCGTCTGTTCCTGTTTAAGCCTGCTTTTTATTTGTCCCATCTTTTCAGATTAATTACCTCTGCAGTGCTTTTTTCTTTCTGTAACAAAAAACTTCTGTTTCCCTTCATTGATATCTGTTTCTGTTGCAGCTCCAGAACCTCCTCCTCTTCTACTTAAAACATATCTCTTCTCCCTGCCTTTTTGTAATTATCCCTCCCCTTTTTTAAAAAAATGTTTGCGTTCATTAATGTTTTCCCTGAGGATAATCGGTATTTCTAAAATGTTTGGATTAAAAAAGTAATGGATTGCTGAATCTGTTTTGATGACCTGTTTAAATTGCGCGTTTACATTATTTTAAAGTTGGAAAGTTGTTAGAGAGAAAAGGCTGCAAACTAAGAGTCACTATCTGATTATTGTGCAGCACTTTGGTCACCATCTTTTGTTTTTAAAGGTGCTATATATGTAGATAAGTGGTCAGGAATCTCATACAGTCTTCAGTATGATGGTGCCATCATACAGTTCTACAAGGCATACAGGAATACAGACAAGCCTGGAACTTGTTAGCACAAAGTGGAAGTAATCTTTGAACATAACGGGGTACTCTAAATTAAATGTGGTTTATATAATGTCTGGCTAACACAGAGTCCTCATTAAGAATTGGCCCAATGATTTATAAAAAAAAACAGAGAAACCCTGTGAGAATATGAGCAAAGCTCAATAAAAACAAAAACAAAAACAGAAGGGTGCATTCAACTGAACTCCAAAGGCACATATTAGTGGGGAGCGGATCGTTCCAAATATCGGTAATATTGATATCAACGTTGATGTCAATATCGATCGATACTAGTGTAAAAACATTGATACTTTGGTGTCATTTCCTCTACTCTATCCAGTGTGTGCTGCTGCATTTCATCAAAGCAGTGACCTGGCTGTCTACAGTGCCTCTCCGTCACACATCGCTCCTCCTCCTTCTTGTGTGTTAATGTTTTATCATCACGTGACTCACCTGTGCAGGTAAGTGAGCAAGCAAACAGGCATCCTTGGCTTGGCTTGGTAAAGAGTCAGATGCAATAAGTAAGTGGTTAATTGTGTGATGTATTAAATAGGTCATCCAGAATAATTTTTCTATGTATTAATGCATTTTTAAAAATAACATGCTTATTCCACTGAGTAATCTTTTTGTATTAACACGTTCATTTTGTCAGGCCCTTTACTTTAGTAAAGTGCAGTGTGAAAACAAATGAAACCAAACGAAGGTGCAAAACATTTTAGAATTCCCCGCCCAATCGAAATGAGTCTCCCAGACTATCCAGGTGTGGTTAGATTACTTAACTGAACACGACCTGGACTGACTAACATCATTCATCTCCATGCCCAACACATGGATACCACAGTAGCTACTTGGAACTCTACAACCTAGGGGTGCATGATAACTATCGGGCTGACACTTCCAAAGTATCCCACAGGCAAACAGGAATCATGTAATATCCTCTTTAGCCAAATACATCCAAATGTACAGTATATATCTCAATTTAGTTTAGCCACGGGAGAAAAGACCACTGTCTAGACAAAAAAAGCCCTAAGAAATCAGCAGTCAAACTTCAGCACCCCCAGATTCAATGCACAACAAAAAAATACGGGGTAGCAAGGTGAGAACCAGAGCCACTGTCTGGGATGTATGAATACATCTGGAAGATACCATCTCCACCTTTCTCCACTACCTCAAGGATGATTAGACAGTGATTAAAGAGTACAACAAGACAAAGGCTGATGCAAAGATGAAGGAGATAGCTACTGGAGGCAGACTATGGTGCACCTTAATGAGTTGACTCATTCACTGACAGAGAAACTGTCTGAAATAAAATCAATCGTACCAGTGACTACAAAAGGTTGGCCCGAAGAAGAGCACAGAAAACAGAAGCACAACAGTACGAGAACAGGAATTGTGAAAACTTGAAGCAATTTTGACTGCAAGGAATCCAGGGACCACATATGACTATTTAGCATGTATTGTGAGGAATGCATGAAATGAGGGGCCAGCAAAAGTCACAAGAAGACACCAGCCAGGGAACAGCAAGCTGCGAGTTGTTAGCAACAATTTACGTGGACTGGGTTAAGTGAAAGAGAGTCCAGAACACCAGCATCCAGCTACTCAGCCTGAGGAGTAATGGTGCTTTAGATTTGACTGAGGTTGGATATCAGATCTAGGATTTAGCAGCCATCTTTAATGGGTGAAGTCGGAGCTAGTGAGTCTTCCCCAACTTTCCGAGTCGGATATCCAACTTTAATGGGCTTTCTTGTTGTATTTTCGAACAGGAACTCGGACAATCTGACTTCTGAGTACAACCATTACTTTGTGCATCAGCCAACCTCTCCAGAAATCCTGTAGCCTGTAGAGCTAAGGCAACTAAGAAAGCTAATAGTACTTAATACATTTGTTTATTGGCCAATCAAAACTGTACCTTTATTGTATCTACTACTGGTCAGAATCATGGAGTTACTCACACAAGCTACTACATATATTGTGTAGCTTCAGGTTACTATGAGTTAACTAGCAAACAATGTGATATATAGAAGTGGTTAGCTAACCGTTAGCATATTGGTTAACTGTAAATTCTTACTTTTTGTCTTTCTCGTGTAATGTATTTATTGTTAACCGTTTACCGTACATCCCACTTTCTTTACACTTTTCCCTTTTTCTGCAAACTGAATTAAGTTGGAATAATTTAGGTGATATGTAGTATTTGATGTGCTTGATTCACTCTTTATTCATTGTTGTTGCGTCATACCAATATTTCCCTCTATTTTCAGACAAGATGAAGATGTTACATTTTTTCCCTCATCACACACTCCCTGAAGTGCATTGGGAAGTAATATTGAGATATAAGAACACATGGAATGATTGGATTGATGTAGTGAAACACTTTAGTGGCTGCTAACAGTACAATGTGAGCAGTAATTTAAGCGTGACATATATTACAGAAGATTTCACCTCTGCTGTATCAGTCTTTACTGAGACAAATAACACAGCATCAGAAAATGTCATCCTTGACTGTATCTCGCCGCATCAATCATCAGTCAGTGCTGCTAAATGCTCCAAATACAAACCGGTTATTCTCAGCACTCCCTGACAAGGCTCAGGGTGAGCGTTTGAGCGTTTTCCAGCATGCATCAAGAGGCCAGTGAATAGCAATCTGGCCTTGCCCCCTCCTATGCTTTGTGAGTCTGTTGTGCATAATGGATTGCAGCAGCAGGACAGGCGTAATTACCACAATCAGAAGAGAGAAGCATCCATCTCAGGTGAACCACAGGGAGTAAATGAAGCAGCAAAGGGAAGAAGAAAGAGGGAAGGATGAGAGGGGACAGAGAGGACAGGGTTTCCTTTGTTGGTTTCCCTTAAACTCCACCGTAACATGTCAGAATTTTCTCTGAATGATTCATCGAAGCAAGAAAATCAATTTATCTTTCTTTTCTCTGTTCTTTATCTTTTCATCCTCTTGTTCTAAATAATCTCTTGATTGTGTCAGACGTTTCTGTCTGGAATCTGTTAGTGTGCGCCGACTAAAAGGCATTATAAATGCTGGTCAAATAATTAACGTTTTCAAGGTCATCTTACTTGAGACATGCCCTTTGTCAAAAAGAAAAAGAAAAAGTACATCCGCTTGTATTCACCTATTCCATTCAAACCAGGACACTTTTGGGAACAAACAGCGAGTTTAGTGTCATACAAGGTTAGTTTTTATCAGTTCCTTCAT
>JAOXYM010000026.1:2106398-2116489 GCA_028567055.1 Leptatherina wallacei | reverse complement strand
TTCCCTATTCCTCCAATCCTGAAATAAACCTTCTTAAAACGTGATGCTATTGTGGTCCGTCTGTCTGTTCCGTGACAACTGAGATGTTTTCTCACTCGCCAAGACAGAATGGCTCCAGGTCCGTAGACTGGCACGATCGTTTCTGCTCTTATTATTCTTAATCTAGTTTATAAGAATGAGCTTATTAGAATTTCCTAGGATCATGAACAATCCCTTCCCAGGTATACGTGGAATCAGTGTGAAAAGTGACACATTGTCTGTAGTAGGCTTGTTCTCGTCAGAGCCACAAGTTCAGATGTTTGGGCAGAAAGGTGAAAAATGAATGGAGCAGACTCAAGAAATGGAATGAGAAGAAGAAATAATCAACAAGGAAAAATAACATTGGTGGGTCTCTTCTGACTCGTTCAGGAGTTGAGTCGAGATCTGGATTCACAACCTGTGAAGAGCTTCAGGACAGGTGTCTCAGACAGAGACAGACAGAGGAGAATAAAAAGGAAATGGGGCTAATAGTTATCCCACAGAGTGAGTGTATCTATTTCTGAGAAGATCTGCAAATGTTTTCTCTCAAAGGTTTAATAACACTAAAATCTAAAGATATGTGTGTGAGCGACAAGCTTCTTCATTGCATGCAAAGCGTGTGTCAAATTCCCGTAAGTCTAAATTTTCTTTTTTCTCTTGCTTTCCTGCCAAACAGACAATCAGCTTTAGAGTTAGAAGTTGTGTCCTTGTGTGTGTCGAGCATTGCAGCGCAGGGCAAACATCTCCTCGGGCTGATCAGATTATTTTGCAGCTTTTATATTTTCCTTCGAATGATGATTTATTTGCAAAGTTTTAACAACTCTTTTGGACACTTTAGCGTGCAAAGAGCTCTTCCTCTTCTTATGGACCTTTCCAATCCTTTTCTCTGTCGGACTGCACATGGCCATTCAGTCTCATGCCCTGTTATTGGAATTTTTGGGTCTTTATCTGGAAATTGGAGACAGAAGGCACGACAAGGTTGGCATTCTAAGAGGAAAGATGAGCACAAAGTAATATCCTAGGAAAAAATTAAGAAAGAATGTAAGAAGATATTACAGAATGAGGCCTAATGTCCTTTAGACAGATCAGACCAGAGTGATGATGTTTGGTCAAAAAAGGAAAAACCAAACACCGCTTATCAGCACAAACCCCTCAATGTCTCCCGTCAAGCATGGTGGTGGAGGTGGATGATGATCTGGGCTTTTTCTGTAACCACATGATTTGGACACTTTGCACTCAGTGAGTGGACCATCAGCAGCTTTTACACACAAGTATTATTGAGTCAAATGTGAGGCCATCTGTCCGAGAGCTAAAGCTTGGCTAAAATTGGCTCATGCAGCAGGACAAAAGATCCTAAACACTGCTGCAAATCTACAACAGAACAACTGAAAAAGAAATGAATAAAGATGTTGCAGTGGTCCAGACCTGAACCAGGTTGAAATGCTGTGGTGGGACCTTGAGAGAGCTGCAGAAACCAGTGCTGCAAACCTCGATGAACTGAAGCAACACTGGGAAAAAAAGAGTGAAACAAAGTTGACACGCATTTGTGTCGGTGATGCTATGTTGTTTATTATTCTTTTGCATTTAAGATTGTTGATCTCAAGGAACAAATTATTTGTAATTGTCCTGTAGGATTAGACTTAAGCATTGGTTGACTTTCCTTTCCACATAACCCGTTATCATCATCATCATCATCATCATATAAAATATAAAACTCTTCCTCTGAGTAGTTGGTTCTGTGTAAAATCTGTCCTTGTCTCCACTCGGCCTCATTTGTCTGCAGTAATTATACCACAGTCTCAGAACTAATATGGCACTGATTTATTGAAGATAAATGCTAAAAGTAGCAACTCAGAATGACCTTGACTTATTGGATTGCAGAAGTCTTGCATGAAGTCACAAATCTGAACTCAGTTCAGGAGGTTGAGATCAACATCAGTAATAGGAGCACTCCCTCCTTTCTCTCCCTCCTACACACTAAAAGGCTCAGGAAATGATCCATCTTATTTTACTGCATGCGTAAGAAAGCAATATGCAAATGTCTCAACGGCGAAGCGCAGCACGGCCAGCATTACTGAGGCTTGATTTTCACATTTCTCCCAACTCCCTCATTTCTGCAAAGCACCATGCCCCAGACCATTCAACCCCCCGAACCACCCAGTAGACCATGAAATGAGTTCATTTCACCACAGAGAGATGCAAATAACTGGTGCTACAATAATATCACAACCTGTCACAATCAGTTATAAATCCTGAAAAGGGAGGAAATGTGTCATTTTCTGTCACTTCTTCTGAATTGTTTCCTGCTTGAGAGAACAATGTCTTCTAACATGAATGCATGACGAGGTTTAGCAGCATAAACTCATTGTGCTCAGTTGTTCTTCGCCGACTTTACAAGGATTTTCATTTTGCTATCAAACGCTGTTATAGCTACTCTGAAACTGTTCCTCGTTGTGTCACAATCTTTTCTTTTCTCTGACATGACTGTCAAATCTAAGATGCTTCCTGGCAGCCAGCCACTCGTCTTAAAGGGAGCCAGTGTTTTCAGTTCCTGCTCACGGTTTAATCTAACGTAGGATGTGGGAAACACTTCTACACAACATAGAGGTTAGTGCAAGGCCAAGACTGGATTATCTACTGGACAAAAAAGGCAAACTGAGCCAGAAGACAAAGTTTTCAGCCTTTCTTCAAATCATATGTTGTTATCAAATTTGATCACTTAAAATGTGTATATGAGCCACGCTGGGCCCTCAACCCTCCATCCAGGGTCCCCCCACTCAAAGAAGGGGTGAAGCCAGAAGACATCTGTTTGAGAGCTATTTATTCATTGGTTGAAAACAGTGGGTAAATGTCCTACTTCTGCCCAATCCTGCTGATGACCCATTGATATAAGTCGGGTGTGTTGAAGCAAGCTAGCTAAAACCTGCAGGGTAGCGGCCATCAATGACCGGAACTGGACTAGCTAACCATTGTATGAAAACTAGGTGAGTCCAGATAGAGACATACCCGGCCCTCCCAAAAAAGTTGAGCTCTAACATTTCATTGGACCGTGACCTGGTACTGTCTTTGTTTTTTGCTTCAAGTGTTGGTTGCGGCCCATCTGCATCTTCTTCTTGTGTTTCCATTTGTTCATTGGCAGCTCTTTACCTGCATGCAGCTGGAAACATGTTCAGAGATCACTGATGGGAACAGGCTGAAAGACAAACAGCCAAACTATCAATGTGGAGAGAAAATGGCTAAATCACTCACTAAATTTTACCAGCTTATAAACGAAGTAGAATAAATACTTCTAATACAGTCAGATTAGCCATGAGAAAAATCCATCTTTGCTTGAAAACAATAATTTATTAAATTTTTACCAAATGATTTCCATTTAACTGTTTAAAGGATATAAATGTCAGATGTAGAATCAACTGTAAATATTATATATATATATATATATATATAATTACTGTTGCAAAAACATATTAAAAAGAACTATGAACTTGTTCATTTTTGGAATCATGAACTTAGTTCAAAAATTTGAATTATGAAATGAACTAGTTCATTTTAAAATGTGTGAACTGAACTTTGAACTAAATTAGTTCATGTAGAAAGTGAACTTTCCCAACACTGATAGGTGAAAGGTAGAGAGTGGTCCCCAGTAAAGACATTCATGTTTAAAGTTGAAGGTGAGCCTGATATAGATGCTAGTCTGCGTACCTGGTTAGAACTGGTGCTTAACATATGATCACATATTTGTGTAAACAACTTATTGAGCAGATGGACCTGATAAAGTGAGTGTAGCCAGGAAACTAAAACTACTGACCTGCTCCACCTCAGATCTAGTAATGGAAGTAATAGTAATGATTGTTTGTGATGATGGTAGAGTTGTCTGCAGATTCACAGTAGGCTCCTCTTTGTGTTTTGGGATGCAGTCACGTGTGTTTAGGGAGAACTGAAGCACACTGAGCCCAAACACCTGGTTTACTCCAGGAAGGGGGAACAGTCTATAGGTCTGTCTGCAAGGAGGTCTAATAACTGAGTTTGCCATCAGTTTCATTGGGACTGGTTTCTTGAGTCCTTCCCAGCCGTCCAGCAGCATTCTACACTGACTTGAGGATGTAGTTGGGAGCTGATTATGTAGAAGTGGAGAAGTTTCTCTTGTTTGTGTTCACGAGATCGGTGATGTACTGGCAACGTGTCCAGGATGTACCCTGCTTCTTGCCAAGAAGCTGCTGGGATAGACTAGCCCTGCCATGACCCTGCATCGGAATAAGGAAATGAATGGATGCTGTTCATGAGATAAAGACCCATCGCAGTTTTTATTTTCGCCAAGAGCAAAGAAATAAGTAGGAATGTGTTTATTGCTGATAGTAGAAGTAAAGGTGGCCTGGCAGAGACATGGGACAACCTTTTACGCAAACTCCACCCCACCCCCCTGGCTGCCATCGCTTCTTGTTTGTTCCTAACAACATTTGTTCCATAATTTAAAGTTTATGAACGTTGTTTTTCTCCCACATATCTACTTGAACATTTGCAGTTTTTCCCTGAGTGAATTATGAGACGAGCCCAGGTTTGTGTGAACTCATCATATGGGTCCTGCGATCTCTTTGAGGTGTGAAACGACAATCATACTTGGAAGAAATGTCAGACAGGAGTTATTAGGCTGCTTTCCCATAAATAGAACACAGCACATTTTCACGGTTGCATTATCATTTGCCAACAGATGCACTGGGAACGAGCCGAAACAGTCCATTAAGTGACGAGGAATAAAACTCTATTTGTTTTAATCATTAAATAAGGGGGGAGTTATTGAACTGAAATACGTGTGGCAATATTACACGGTGCTAAATAGCAAAGCTGCTCTGTGATGAATTCCAAACAGCCAGAGGTCACACAGAGTCCAATAACAATGAATGTGTAGATATGCTTGGAAAAATCCGAGGGGGGTGCAAATGAATGCACACTCATTACAGCTCCCTTGTTTCTCAGAAATTAAGGGAGGACCAGACACAAATGAAAGTGAAGCAGATGAAGGAGCTTCCTGATAAGTCTGCAGCTTTATCTTCAAAGCAGAGGCAGGTATGTGCTGCAGAGAAAAACAGCCTCAGCTTGCTACAAGGTAACAACTCAGGGTTACTATGGAGCTCCATCCACAGCTGGTTTTTGTGTGAAGGACTATCACTATCAGAGCATCTGACATGCTAATTCAATTCAAAGTAAGCAGAGACCATGACAGAGACGGAGTCAGTTAAACTCTGCCTGTCTGCTTGGTGTTTTTCTTCTTCAGGTGTAAAAGGCTGTTTTACTGTGTGGCTAATGTCTGCATCGTATCAGAAAAACATGCACGATCATTGTTGAATAATGGGGTGAGTATATCTTTTCTCAAATATACCAAATAATTTGGTTTACCTGCCACTTTATTAGATCAATCCGTTCCACCAGCAGGAGAATGCACAAAGTCTCAAAGCTCAAATCATCTCCAACTGAATGGCTTCACTGTATCATTTAGACATGCAGCCAACAAATCTGCAGCAACTGATCTTCTCAATCTACTGAGTTAATTTCCTATAAAGTAAATTGAAGTATGCTGTGACAAAGGCAGAAATGACTGCGTGGGATGGGCTTGCAACAGTGATTCAGGCAGTAAAACATGGCTTCTTGTCTCCAGGGGTCAAAGAAAATGTCCTTCACAAAACATTGACATGTAGATGTGTTCAGGATGGAACCTCATCAGACATGGTGACACATCCAAATTTGAGGACTGGGTATGCCCACTAATGAAAACCTAAACTTTAAATAAGTTTTGATTTCTCATCCATTGAGACTGGCAAGTGTCAAATTTTGAAAATTTGTTGGGATTAGGCCATTGCTCCAAGAGGATTTTTTTCCCACCTTGGTTTGTAGTACACGTGTGTAGTTTCAGGGCTGCTACAGGGTGGCGATGTAGAGTCAATTCTGCCCAAACGTGCACAAGACCCCCAGAATATGAAGTAATACGGAAAATATCATTCAATTGGTGGAAGAATGGGAATAAAACAAAACAAGAATATAGGACTTCAGTAGACTTTGGTGCTTAGGCTTAATTATTGTAAATCACCCAGAACTCTGCAGTTTCTGTGTTTAATATGAATTCCTGTTGATTCTTCAAGAATGTTTTCTTAAAGAACGTGTGTTGGAGGAAGATGCAGGATAAGAGGACTGAATTTATCTAGTTAAGTTTATTTATATGCAAGCTTAAAACAAAAGAAATCAAAATAAAAAAACAACAAGAGAAAACCACAAAAACAGAAAAATCCAGTAGCATGTGTATGTAGAAGTCGAAATGGTACTGTAAATGGTTACTGTACTTGTATAGGACTTGTCTAGTCATTCTGACCACTCAAAGCACTTTAACACTACATGCTATATTCACCTAGTCACACACACTCATACAGCACTTGTGTTGTTTGTTATAGTAAGTGCTTTTAACCTTTCACACTCATTCATCCTCCAATAGACACATCAGGAGGCTACGTGGAGTTCAGTGTTTTGCCCAAGGACACTCCAGCATGTCGTCAAGGGAAGCCTGGAATCGATCCAGACGACTGCTCTTCCTTCTGAGCTACAGTCGTCCAAAAGCCCAATCCGGAAAAGCCACAGAGTGAAAAATGTTTTTTTCTTTAAAAGTAATTTTGAATAAGATCCACTGTTGGTTGGGCTCTGATGAGAGGACGGCGGTTCCACAGTTCAGGGCGAAAAACAGAATAAACTGCTCCCCCGTGTGTTTTAGCTGGAGCTACATGGAAAGCCAGACGTGTCTGGTCATCAGGGGCCCTATTCACAAACCTAACCTGCTGATTTAGGAGTAACTCCTAGGAAAAGTGGGCCTGACGGTCCTAAATTTAGGACTCCTAAGATACTCCTAAGAGTATTTCACAAGGCATTTTAGCACTAAACTTAGCTCCTAAACCTGAAAATGGTTAGGAGTTCTCACAAGGACTCCTAAAACGCTGAGGGTAGTTTTCCAAAGAGGAAATCCACGTAACCTAATGTTTGGGTAAAACTTTAATGATGCTGAGCTTTTAAAAAGGTCCGGCCTGCACTAACATCACTGACGAACAGAAATAACACACTACCACCGGAGATAAAAGTAGTGACGACTTTACGTTGTTTGGCTCCAGGGAAATGCAGCGATGTGGTGCAGATGAACTCATTTCTCAGCCATTGATAAGCAGAATTATTCATCAAACAATAAATGCCCTTTGCAGACACCACGTCATCCCACAGCTACTGGATGTTTGTTTAAATTGAAAATCAAAAATGAATGTTAACAAAAAACTGTGACACTTGCGGACTATATTTTATATCTTTATTTGATCCTGCAGCGAACCTCCTGCAGCGAACCTCCTGCAGCGAACCTCCTGCAGTAGGATGTGCTGCCGTGTTTTTCCGACCCGCGGGTCCCACAGGTGTAAAATAATCTTGTCCATCCTGCACAACCGAACCAATGTTCACAACCCGCCCCGCTTTTAGATATACACTAAATATGCAATTGAAAGCTGATTTTATTTGTCCTGAAAAATGTGCGTGGCTGTTTTGACATAATATCGCAGGTCATCGCATCATTGCATTATTCACCCACTTTCATCGCAATTAAAGTGAGAATTTCTTGATCCGACCCGATCTGTGGGACACTTCGGGACCGGCGGGTTACGGGTCGGTCCGCACTTCACTATCCTGCAGAATCTCTGTCATGTATTTACTGACAGAGACCTAAAACAACCAAAGACCGAAGAACATGACATCATCCATAGCAACGGGGTCAACGCCGCCCTTTCTCTTAGCTTAAGAATCTAAAAACCTTTAGTGCTATTTAAGAGTCCTCGTAGTGGGGAGATAAGATTCTTAGTGAAAACGGCCCCAGATGTCAGAGCTCTGGATGGAGAGGCCCTGAGAGAAAAAACCATGTAAAGCCATGCAGTTTAACAAATGTTTTTTATAAGGCTGTCAAAGTTAACGCGTTATTAACGCGTTAAGGCAAAGGCCTTATAATGACGGTAATTTTTTTCAACGCAGCACTGTCGTATATTTTCAGGAAGTTATGTAGAAAGCAGGTTGTGAAGCAGAAACGGACCCAGAATGGATCTTTTACACGGACAGTTCAGCTTTAAAGTTCCACAAGATGGTTTTCAGGACCAGACTGAGGTATTTTATCAACTCAGTTCTCCAAATAATGCAGGAGAAGGCGACGAGTCCAGGAATAGAAAATTGAACTTAAACTTACACAGACATGCAGTTCACACCTGTGCTGCATTCAAGGTGACTCAGAAATCACAACTCTAACAATTTTCCTCACACAAGGGCAGAAATTAAACAGATAATTCATCCTGATTGGTTTGAGTCTATATGGGCTTCCTCACAGCTTACAAGTATTATATAATGATAAATATCTTGTTAAAAAAGATATAATAAAATAAAAAAGATTTTTAAAAAAAGACTTAAAAAAATCTGCAATTAATCAATCGCGATTAAAGATTTTAATCGACTGGCAGCCCTAGTTTTTTAACACGTAGATGTTGACAATACAAAAGCACATGGGTTTCACATGTTTTATGTTTTTACTATGAAAATGTTCCATAACCACATCTTTCCCATGTGCAGGTCTTTCACATGTTTCACATTTGCAAAACCACATGGATCACATGTAAAACCTTGTTTTCCTGAACCAGGTTAAACTGTCTGAAAGAAAAGAACGGGTTAACCCATTTCAGCACCTAAAAACAAACAATAAAACCTGAAACCCATCTCAAACAGACTCGGAGACAGAACAGAGAAACTGGAAAACATGATGTGATCTCGCTTGTTCAGAGTTGAACAGCTGCATTTTGAACAAGCTGCAGACGATACAACAAAGAGACAAAAGACAAATAAAAACTGTTACAGTAGAGAAGTCCTGACAAGATGAAAGCATGGCTCACAACATGAGAGGACTGGTTTGAGCTTTGAAAGGATCCTGAACTGAAAGAAACTGTCTTTGATTGCTTCATTAAACTTTCAAACAAAGAAATATGATCAAAGATCACTCCTAGGTTTTCTACTGATGTTCTGTTTTAGGGTACGAGAGGTCCAACGTTAATGCTATGGGTGACATGGAGTTTAGAACTATAGAACTTCAGTATTGTCCTTATTTAACTTTAGGAAATTTGGTGCCATCCATGATTTAGCATCCTTCAGGCAGTCTTTTAGTGCAGCTGAGATGTTAAACTGGAGTGATACAGCTGGGAATCATTGGCATAACAGTGGAAAGAGACCGAGACTGGACCCCTGGTGGACCCCACAGCTGAGTCAGGCTGAAGAGATTGTTGTTTGAGCTGAATAGAGAAGCTTCTGTCACTTAAATAGCATTTGAACCATTGTAGACCTGTTCCTTTTATCCCAAAATCTGACTAATAATGATACTCTGGTATCAGAGGCAGCTCTGAGATTGAAAACAAACTAAACTCTCCTGAGTTTATAACTAATAAAAGATTATTAAATACCTTTAAAACTGCTGATTCGATGTTGTGAAGTGCTTTAAAACCACAGAAAAACTTCAGATTGCTTTCAGTCTAATGTCTTCATGTGGGAAGTGCCTTGAATTGAATCTGGTTCACAGGGTTCCTCGTCAGCAGAATAACGTAGATGTCTAGATGTGAACTTGTTCCCTCTTTGGTGATGATTTCATAAACTGCTTTGGGACTGTGTTAATCTATGCAGTTGGGTTTAGCTGCTAAAGCTCAAAAAGCTTCCTCCAGTAACAGAAACAAGCAAAATAAAATAGCTTAAAAACAGGATGCAGTGAACATCACACTCCCGTTATAAACCTGTTCATGTCTGTGTGTTAGGAGGAGATAGGAAATCATTTATACAGCACATTTCATACATAATCAGAAGAATCTTTCAGACAGAACAATTCATACAAGAAACACATTTTAAACATATCCAGTGTGCATATTTAAGTAACTATATTCAAAAAGAAAATCCATCAGAAGTCTTAAAGGAGCTACATCATGCTTTTCCAAGCCTGTCAAAGTCAGCTTTAGGCAATTATATGCTATTTTAGCACCCAC
>JAOXYM010000026.1:1875933-1887716 GCA_028567055.1 Leptatherina wallacei | reverse complement strand
AAACTCAGCCCAGGACTCGAACCAGCGACCTTCTTGCTGTGAGGCTGCGGTGCTAACCACCACACCACCGTGCAGCCAGCTGTTTGGCAGCTTGTTAATGCAAAAATATCTTTGTTACTTTATTCAGGTTGGACTTTCTCATGTTACGGTTCTATGGTGTTATTCTGTGTTGCTGCTGCTCATCTTATTAACAAAAAGCATCAAACTTTGAGCATTTTGTCCATTTAGAAAAAATTATTTCTCTCAATCTCACAAGTTTTAGAATTCAACTCTGAATCACCTGTTTTATACTTTTTTCTTATTCTTATTATTTTGGTAAAGTCCCATATAAATAAAGTGGAGTTGGAGTTTTAACTTTACTGCTAGCATTTTCATGCATAGGACTATAATGGCTATTAACTATTATTAGTTGCTGGTAATAGATTATATTTTTTAAAAATGTGTCTAATGTGAATTAATGAGAAATTTGTCTCCTAAATATAAGGATATTGAAAGGGTTAAAATCCTTTAAAAGCAGGGGTGGAGTTGCACAACAAGGCAGTTTTGCCGTGACGATGAGGAGATGTTTATGTTCTCGGCATCACATGTTTCCACTGATGTCTGATGATCTTTTGGATGAAGATTTACTCGGTTCTCCGGTGTAGGACCAATATGTGTGTGTAGGTGGGAGGACACAATCACTTGTGTATATGTACATCACCAGATGAACTGTGGGGTCCCCCAGGGACCCACGTCTAGGCCCACTTCTTTTCTCTCTGCTGCATCTAGGTTCTATTTTTAGAAAACACAACATCATTTCACTGTTTTGCTGATGATGTGCAGATCTTTTATCCCTGAAAACCAGCGGCTCTGTTCAGGTCTTGGATGGCAGCTAACTTCCCCAGCATGATGGAAAAGAAAACTTCGATGATGGTTTTTGGGAACCAGACTTTACTAGATAATTGTGACAGTGCCATGGCAGAGTATTTACTTATTAACCTAAGACTCTTGGCTAAGGTCAACGCCGACCTCCCTCGACCTCAGCTAGACACAGTGATCCATCCTGAACCTCGTCATGTGTTGATTACATCAACAGTCTCTATGCAGGTCCATCAAGTCTCAAGGTTCATTACTGGGAAAAAGCACACATGAACCCGGTTCTTGCTTCTTTGCCCTGGTTTCCCGTCTGCTGTTGGTTTGGTGCCATATTTATTAATCTGAGCTCCTGTGGTCTTCAGTCAGAGCTCTAAGGTCTGATAACCAGTCGCTTCAGGCTGCTCCTGGCTCGCTTTTCACCCCCCCCCCCCCAAACAACCTGCTTTCAAATATTATTCTACCTTTTTATATTCATTATTTGATACCTTGTTCAATTGAGGTTGCTTTAAAAGTTGTACAGAAATAAATTTGACTTCTGTAATGGTTAAACTATGTGATGTTACTGGGACCAGCGGGACCAGCACGTAAAACTGGCCAGGACTCTGCAGTGAAGACTCAAACAGAGATTTTACAGCTGTGGGACTCTTTCTGTCCTCCTCCATCCTTCCTCTCTGTCCTCTCTCCAAACTCTCCTTGCTCCTCCCGCTGCGTCACGGTCGCGCGCTACTGCTGCGGCTCCTTCAGTCGCTCCTGAGAGGAGGCGCGCGGAGCACACAGACAAACTTCTGTCCTCAGAGTTTAACTGGGTCTTTTCTCTGGTTCTGTCTCTGTCTTCAGAGTTTTTTTTTGTTTTGTTTTTTCATTACTCAGCAGAAAATGGAATCTGAGGAGTTTCCGAGGGAGAAGGTGCCGAGGCTCTGAGGTACAAAAGCGTCTTTACGATGATTTAAAGTCAAAGTTTATGGAACATTTTGAGGCTCAGAGTTCAGAGTCTGGAAGAAAATCGGATCTAAATCCGGATCATGGCCCAGAAGAAGTTACCCTGTGATGGATTATCTAGTTCCAGACTTACTTCAACCCTCGGGATGAAGATGGAGCCAGGTAACCTGTCCATCCTCCGGACTGTCCTGCTTCTAATCCAGCTGGCCCTTGTCTCTGCGGCCCCCTGCCCCCGACCCTGCTCCTGCCCTCAGCCCGCTGAGCTCCGCTGCACCTTCCGCTCCCTCACCTCCATCCCAGCAGCTGTTCCCAAACACACGGAGCGCATCAACCTGGGGTCAGTCCTTTATGACCCGACCTGCTGGTTTTAACTTGTCCTGATCCAGTCTATTTATGTTCCCAGTCAGGAGGCTTAATGGTTTATTTTACTCAGCCCATACTGGTTTTATGGTTTCAGGTTCAACAGTATTAATAAGATAACAGAGAAGTCGCTGGTTGGTCTGAGGAAGCTGGAGCTGCTGATGGTTCATGGAAACAACATCTACTCTCTGCCTGATGGTGCGTTCAGGGACCTGACGTCACTCCAGGTACACTCACTGCATCCAGGAATGGATGAGTCACTGCATGAATGCTGCTTCTGTTCTTTTATTAATGTCTAAAGATGTGTTTGTTCGCTCAGTTTGTCTCTGTGAAGGTCCAAAGTCTCGTACAGAAACCTTCCTCCTGTCACCGCAGTGTGTTCACTTCACCGTCATTTAACAGGCGATACAAAGAAGACAAGAAAAATGAGAGTTCACAACATTTTCCCCACAAAGAAATCAATTCAGGACTTATAAGCTTCAAACCATTTCAGAAAAAGCTCAAGAATAAAACCCAGTGTTTCCTCTATGGAGTAAAATAACTGTCAATAAAATCATGTGTGTACAAGTAAACATGACTATTCATTTAAAGTTGTACAGAAATGAAAAGAAAAACATTTTATTATTTTGTCTGTGAGAATAGAGGATAAATATTAAGGGAAATTTATGTTTTGTGTTATTTTACTGTCAGAAATACATCATAGACAATTTTTATGGAAGATGAGTCAACTCTATACGAACTGATCATGAGTCTGAGGTCTGTTCACCTTAAAGGCCCCAAGATGGCTGACAGAGAAAGTAACAGTGACACAATAAAATCAGGTAGCGTGAAATAGTTCATGTGTGAACAAGTTGAGCCTAAATCAACGCTGGTGTCTGGAACATGAAGTCAGTTCTTCTGTCGTTGACCCAGACCAGAGTACTGCCTGCATGCTTTATATTTCCCTGCTCCATCAATCCTAAAGGGTTTTATCAAGTTTTACTGAATCTTTTTAATGACCCGTTAATTCGTAAAGAGGTGATTCGAAGCAGCGAAACACAAGAAACACCGACCGACAGGATGTGTTGTTCATTTTTAACACTGCTGAGCTAATTCACTTCATACCTGAATGTTTACTTTATTTTCCTTTAATGAAACCGATGTTTTAGGACCGGGATCACCAAATCCTGCAGGTTTTCATGAGAACCTGCAGGACTGCAGCCCAAGAGGTCCAGATTTGGTGATCCCTGTTGCAGGAAGATGTGTGTTTTAGATAAATTACTAAACTTCTATAAAGATATATTAATAACTGTGTTTGGTATTTGTCAAGGATTTATAGGAGTGTTCATCTTTATTAATAGAACAGCTTTGTTAGAACTTACAGGTTAGAGCATTTCTGGTCTTTATGTACCCACCGCCCTGCATGTTTTAGATGTTTCCAGCCTTTAAACACAGCCGGCTGAAATGAATGGCTCACTAAGAGGCTTGATGAGGAGGTCCATTAATCTGAATCAGATGTGTCGGAGTAGGAAAACATCTAAAACATGCAGGGTAGAGGTACTTTAGGACCAGAATTAACTAAAACTCAACAGGTAATAGGATTACTTTCTCCATCGTTTCCTTTGTTGCTGCTTCTCAATGTAAAAAAAAACATCCCTGCTACATCCTCTGCAGTCTGTATTTTAAGACCAGAAGATTTCATTATGTTTATCCTTTATTCTTTCTTTTATAAATGTTCCATCATTCAGCAAAGTTTCAAATGAAATCTTTTCTCCACCACTGAGTTGAACAGACATGATGAGTTTGTGGAGGTGATCCATGGATAATGTTTGTAGGTGATGTATTTCTGACAGTACCCTCACGTTTCAGCTCATATTCATCATGTTGAAACTTCAACCATAAATTTACTTTATAGTATTTCTCATTTTCTAAAGGATCAACTTATTTCACCACATTTTTACAGCTTGAAAATACACTAAATATTTTATATGTTACAAGAATTTACACTTCTTTTTTAAATCTATGCCCAACAACACACACGTCTTTATTGAGAGTGATCTATCTCCACACTCTGCTCTTTCTTATTCAAACAAGTTTTGCTTCTTATCTTTTATTTTGGTCAGTGCAGTTTAAACATGAACCTTCATCCTGAGCCTGAACTCTTGAAGTGCCAAAATATTTACAATAAAAGGTGAATTTAAAGGACGTCGTCATCAGTGAGCCGAGGAAGAGTTTGACTCATGATGAAATGTTTTGGAAGTTTTAACTTGATGAATTTTTAGTTTATTCAACATAAAATATTGTTATTTTTTATTTCTTTTTTAGAAGATTTTCTGTGTTGTTGAAGGTTATTTTCCGTGTCTTAGTATAATAAACTCAACGGCCACGTTATCAGGTCCACCTTGCGAGTACTTGCTAAAACTTCAGGAAGTCATCTTCACTGTGTCTACATGACTAGATGTGTTGAGCTGCTGCCTTGTGATTGGCTGATGTGTTAACAAGCAGTTGAACATGTGGACCTAATTAAGTGACTGATGAGTGTAGTGTCCTGTATTTAAGATGAATTCCTGACATTCTGATTAATTTGTTAGTTTATTTATGTTTCTATATTATCAATTAGATCAAAAACCATTTCAGTGCACCTCCAGTGCAGTTTTAAATCCAGTTGTTTAATGTTTTCTGATAATGACGAGCTGTTCCACTTGTTGGTTTAGATGCTGATGCTGAGCTACAACAAGCTGAAGGAGATCAGCAGAAACACCTTCCGGGGTCTGAAGTCGTTGGCCAGGTTGCATCTGGATCACAACCACCTGGAGTTCATCCATCCCGACGCCTTCCAGGGTCTCACCTCGCTGCGCCTGCTGCAGCTGGAGGGAAACCGGCTTCAGCAGCTGCATCCAGCCACCTTCACCACCTTCACTGTGATGGGCTGGTTCCACATCTCCACCCTGCGCCACCTCCACCTGTCAGACAACGGACTGACGTCGCTGCCCTCTGGGCTGCTGGAGACCATGCCACAGTTGGAGAATCTGTTCCTCCATGGGAACCCATGGATCTGTGACTGCAGCATGGGGTGGTTCCACAACTGGGAAAAGACTTCACCAGGTCAGAAACCACTTCATTGTCACAGTTTATCACTTTTGTAGTCTTATTATAAAACCTTTTTCTTTTCTTCTGCTCCAGGTGTTTTGAAATGTAAGAAGGACCGAAACCTTCCTGAAGGCCAACTGTGTCCTGTGTGCTCTTCTCCCAGAAACCTCCAGACAACAGATCTCCATGCTGCAGAGGATCTGATCTGTAGCCGACCTCTCATCAGCTCTCCTCAAAGAACTCCTCCAGAGGACGATCAAAGTGAGGTTTTGACTACAGAGGACTTCAAGGAACCAATTGGGAACGTATCCCTGAGCCTTTCTGATGAGCACGGGAACCAGGTGGATCTGGAGTGTAGCGTTACTGAGCCCAGAGAACTTACCGACATCAGCTGGGAGCAGATCAGCCCGGTCCAGCTGGTCTCCAACATCACTTTCTTGGTGGACCTTGAATGTCCTGTTGACAGAGGGAGATATGAGCAGCTCTGGAGGTTGATAGCGTACTACAGCAGCGTGCCGGCTCACTTAGAGCGAGGACTCATCGTAAGCGACGATCCTCACCCGACTTACGTGTACAGACAGAGCTCAGTGAAGGATGCCCTGTACTACACGGGTGTTAAAGTTAACATGATGGCCCAGCCTGAATGGTTGATGCAGACGTCTGTAGACCTGCAGCTGAACCGACCGCAGTCATCAGCCAGAACCGTCAAACTGATCCTGGGGATGGACGTCTCAAAGACGCTGGAAACAGAGCTGGTGCGGAGACAGAAGAGAACATGGGTCACAATCGAGTCGACAAACACGACTCGTAAAGTTTTTACCGTCATGTTGGGCGGTCCAAGTCAAATGGACTGTAACGTGCAGAGTTCTGAGCGGCCGGTTATTCAGTGGATGCTGCCGGACGGGTCCAAGCTGGACGCTCCATACAGCAGTTCAGACAACAGGGTGTCTGTGTCCGGCGATGGACGGCTGGTTATTAAAGCTGTCAGCCACAAAGACACTGGGGTTTACTACTGCATGGCCAAGGTTCATGGAGACCTTTCTGTCCTCCACTTCCATCTGAACGTGCAGGAATCCTCCAGCCCTCTCCCGGGGGAGGAAACCCTGCTTACATCCATTGAAAAGTTTGCAGGAAGCCCCGTTTCCCTGGACTGTGCAGCTTCTGGTTCCCCTGATGCTGATATTCACTGGATTCTGCCAAGCAACAATATAGTCAGTTTCCATCATAACTCATCCAGGGCTTTTGTCTATTCCAACGGCACTTTAAACATCCCACAGACACAGTTATTGGACAACGGTTATTACAAATGTGTTGCTATGAATCCGTTCGGCGTGGATACACTGTCCACAAAAATGACTGTACTCAGACGTAAAGGACTCATGCAGCCTTTACGAAAGTTTCCATCAAGACCTCAGTCGGCATCAGGGGTCAACACTCAGATCAAAGTCTTTACAGAGGAAACTGAAGAGGCATCAGGGGATATGGAGGTCACTCAGGATGGTGCCCCAACAAGACGCTTGGATGGTGTGAAAAGGAGGATTCCAAGCAAGGGCGGTGTCCATCCATCCAGGAATGTGTGGCGGAGACCGCCGGTGCTTCGGAAACCTCCCGGATCTCGTATTGAAAGCAAGAGAAGGATTAATATGTCAAAGAATAAAATCGACCCGGAGAAATGGGCGGACATTTTGGCAAAGATTAGAGACAAAAATCCTGGTACAGTCACACCATTCCCAGTTCAGCACACAACACAGAGCGAAGTGCCGTCAGCGAAAACAACTACAGAGGAATCCCCCGGTGAAGGGACCATACCTGAGCAGCAGGGTTACTTCACACCAAACACTCCTGTGCTCTCTACACAAATGAAAAACAATCAACACAATGAACTGGACCAAGAAAATACATATGATGATACTCTAAACAGCTTATATACTACAACAGAGCTACAGATGACGGACGGCGAACAAACATCCAATGATCCAAGCAGCGAATCTCCCCCTCCAACAACATCTGCTCCCCTACATGCTGCCACAAACTCTCCCAGCAGCAGCACATTTTATCTCCACGACAACCAGGCTAATACCATACCAACTGAACCAGGGTTATTCCAAGAGGAAGATAGCAAATATTCCAGTGAGACCACCACACCACTGCAGGACTCGAGACTCAGCGATGTGCAAACAGATCTCCTCACAACGGCATCTCCAACAACTACACCAGTTCCCATCTTTTCTACAAGGGCAGAGCCAGAAACTCAGCTTCCTCCACGCCTCCGGTTACCCAGCAACAGGAGAAGGAATGGGCTTCGAAGGAAAAGGCCCAACAGACGGAAACAAAGGGTGAATAAAGTCACCACGCCTGTAAGCTCTCCCCTACCAACGGCCACAGCTTCTCCGGACCTAAAAATAGAACATTTGGGAAGGACAACAGTGAGTTTCAGCAGCACTGTTCCATTCACTGACGGCCAAGTGGCGTCATCATTCACACTGAGTCTCAAAGAAAGCCCAGTCTCCAGGCATGAGCACGAGGCGGGCCCAGAAACCACCTCATCACCAACTTCTTCCTACGAAACAAAGGACAGTCGTCTTCTCCTGGCCAAACCGCTCTCTGAAAGCTCATCGGCTACGTTTCCAACAGCCCGTCCAGGACCGAATCTCCAAAATACAAGTTCTCAATCAGCCTTGGGAATCTCACAAAGTGCATCGGTTCCAGAGTTTTCTGAGATGCTCTCATTAACCACTCAGCAGTGGTTTACAGATGTTACTCCACCATGGCCTGACACTGCGACACGATCGCCAACAGACATCGAGAACAATCAATCAGGCCGTCAAAACGCAGTTACCGACGATGGTAGAAAGATTCCTCTGAAAGAGACTCAAGTGGATTTTTCATTCCTGCCTTCCCCATCCACCTCAGCTGCTTCCTTCTTCCAGGAAGCAGGTGGGACGACCTCTGCTTACGCTTCCAATGGATTAATCATGACACCTGGCGTCTTTACTGAGGATTATTTAGAGACAGAGCAGACAAACACAATGACACCAACATTATCTGATTTCTATCACAGCTTCAGTCAGGGTAAAAAGGTGGATAGAAATCTTGAAGAAACAAGTACCATAAAAACATCACCTGTTACCTCACCCACACCTCACCTTGGAGCACTTTCCACAGCCAGGATACATCCCAGTAAACCCCCAATATCTTCCACAGGAGCTGAAACGAGCCCCACGCCGAGGGCCCCCACGCAGTATCCCAGAATCAATCCAGACCATCTAACAAAATTCATCCTCATCACAACAGATCCAACTGGAACATCTGACCTGAAACCTGTCACCACAAGTCCAACTCTCCCAGACATTAAGCTGGACAGCAGGCCAATAGCAAAGCACCCAGTGACCTCCATTCCAGCAGCTGCTACGGTCCCATCCAGCCCGTCCAAAGAGACATCATCAACAAGCACTCACCAGCAGCTACCTGGACCAGGATCTGCTCCAAGAGGGAAGCCAAGGATAACTACGAAAAACTTCCACATGATCACTGTGAAAGCTGAAACAGATGCTCAGCTTCCATGTGAGGCTGAGGGCCTGCCAATGCCCTTCCTGTCATGGACTAAAGTTTCTACTGGTATGTATGACTCAAGCTCATAACTCAGCTTTGTGTGCAGCCACAAAACTTTCTGCAGCACAAAAACCTTCACTGGCAATAAAGTTTTCAGCTTATCTGCAGCTGTATTTACTGGAGGTGTGGCATCACATCAATGTAAAACACAATTCCAAAAATATTGGGATGCTGTGTAAAATGTAAATAACCACAAAATGCAATAATTTGCTAATATCATTGACTCATATTATGTTCCTAGTGGAACTTAAACAACATCAGATGTTAAAACTGAGAAAATTTACAATTTCATGGAAAATATGAGCTCATTGTGAATCTGATGGCAGCAACACATCTGTAGAAAGATGGAACAGGAGCAAATAAAAATCTACTGGGGGGGCGTTTGAGAACTAATAACTAATAATTAGATTAATTAACAAGTCAGTAACATGACTGGGAATAAAAGAAGCATTTTAAGGAGGTAGAGTCATTTACATGTAAAGATGGACAGAGGTTCACCAATCTGAGACAAACTGGTCAAAAGATTGTCAATAAATTTCAGAAAAAATGTTCTTCAACATAAAATTGGAACTGAAGATCCGTGAGGAGGGGATTTTCATATTTTAAAAAATTGAGAGAACATGCAAGCAGCACTGCAATACAACCAGACATGATTCTGTACTGGAAATGACTGCATGGGTTCAGGAACACTTCCAGAAATCACTGTAAACACAGTTCACTGTGCTATGCATGTCTCTACCTCTCTGAAATGCTCCTTTTATACCTAGTCATGTTACTTTTCTGTAACATTGTTTGACCTGGATCATGTTGATATTCTGCATGTGGTGATCCAGAAGGTTCTAAATATAGTCGGCATTGGGTGCACTGGTGGGCCTTTTGGTGTTTTTCTCAGGTGAGTCACCGTATGGCTTGGCGGAGGTCTGCGCTCTCTGAGTGCTTCCAGTTGGCACTGTTACTGCCTCTAATTAATGTAATGGATATATGTAATTTCACTACAAAAACTGAGAAAATGGTTCAAATGCTTCACGTATTATTCTACATATTGTAATTTATACTGTATGTTTCCATTTGTGTAGGGCTAAGCATTGCTCAGAACACCAGGATGCAGAGGTTTGAGGTCCACCTCAATGGTACATTAATCATCAGGAAGGCACAGCAAATGGACAGCGGCCAGTACCTGTGCTCAGTTCAGAACCAGTACGGTACAGACAGGAAGATGGTTAACCTAGCCGTCCAGTCTCAACATCCGCGGATCCTCCAGCCAAGGCAGCGAGATGTCACTGTGCCTCTTGGAGGCAAAGTTGATTTGGAATGCAGAGTGGAAGGGCATCCCCCCCCTCGGGTCACGTGGGTCCTCCCAAGCCAGGTCCATATTACAGCATCCTCAGCCGGCGCCTCCTCCCAACGTCGTGTCGCTGTGGATAATAACGGAACCTTACGGATCAGCCAGGCCGGTTATTCAGACCAAGGGATTTACAAGTGCGTTAGTAACAGTGCAGCTGGAGCCGACTCTGTGTCGGTACATCTTTACATCTCAGTGTTGCCACCGGTGATTCAGCAGTCTCAACATGAGAACGTGAGTCTTCCAGAGGGCGGTACGGCCTACATGCACTGCTCTGCCGCAGGTGCTCCTCCACCTGTCATACGCTGGATCACACCTGACGGCATGCAGCTCAAAGCTTCGCAGCTTGTCACTGGACGAAACTTCATTGTCTTCCCTAATGGGACCCTCTACATACGAGGACTGGGCCCTGGTAATTCTGGGAGATACGAGTGCTCAGCCAGCAACAACATGGCGTCCAGCAGGAGAACTGTTATCTTAAGTGTAAAAAAAAATCTGCTCTCTGCCAAAGCCAGCATCGTATCATCATCTCCCCAGAAAACAGAGGTGATCTATGGGAGTAGACTGCTGCTCAACTGTGTGGCTAAAGGAGAGCCCAAGCCCCGAGTCATCTGGAGGACACCCTCCAAAAAGCTAGTGGATGCTCAGTACAGGTGAGAAAATGTTGAAATCTATATGTAACCCAATGCCCAAATCCTGGTATCATCAATAATATTTACTGTGGGTGGCAAAATTTGTCTTTTTCTTCCATTTTATGCAGTTTTGACCCCCGGATCAAGGTGTTTCTCAATGGCACTATAGCCATCCATTCAGTGACCAACAAGGACAGTGGCGACTATCTGTGTGTGGCACGTAACAAGATGGGTGATGACTACATTCAGCTGCGAGTCAATGTGCTGACCAGACCAGCCAAGATTGAGCAGAAGAAGCAGCCGTCGAGTCAGGAGGTGGTGTACGGCGAAGACCTGAAGGTGGACTGTGTGGCCTCTGGGCTCCCCAACCCAGAGATCAGCTGGGCTTTGCCAGATGGCACCATGGTTAACCCAGTCAAACAAAGAGACGTGGGACGGAGTCGCAGGTATGAGCTACAGTAGAGTCACTTTTACAAGTTAGCTTAAAAATATGGAGCACGAAGGAGTTCTTGCCTGTTTTTGTGCAAATTGCTTCAAATCAAATCGACTCTGAGTGATGGTATCCCTGTGAACAGTTCATCAAAAATATTCTAGTCTTGTAAAATCATTATACAGCTTCAGTTTGTAAAGCTTGCATACTTTTATTTTTAAGTGATGATTGTTTTTGTCTCTACTAACCACCACATCTGTTGAACATATAAACTGTTGGCCAAAGAAAAATGAAAAACGCAACAGAAGGAAAAAGGGCCTGAACTAATCAATCACATAATGACCTCCTATTGGAGAACTACTGCAGTGATACATGTGGTTCTGTTAGTTAAGACGTTATTTCACCTCCACTAAAATAGTGAGTAACTTCTCATTCCTTAAACAACAACTTCAGAAGACACATTGTGTGGCTGTGGAACAGATTTCATGTATTCTCTGAAGGGTCAGATGATGAATGAAGAAATGAACTGAGGGCAGATGATGGA
>JAOXYM010000026.1:1805256-1815518 GCA_028567055.1 Leptatherina wallacei | reverse complement strand
TGCTGCTGGTAGCTGCTATTAGCCGCTATTTGTTGCCGTTAGCAGCTGCTTGCTGCTGGTAGCTGCTATTAGCCTCATTTGTTGCCGTTAGCAGCTGCTTGCTGCTGGTAGCTGCTATTAGCCTCAATTGTTGCCGTTAGCAGCTGCTTGCTGCTGGTAGCTGCTATTAGCCGCTATTTGTTGCCGTTAGCAGCTGCTTGCTGCTGGTAGCTGCTATTAGCCGCTATTTGATGCTGTTAGCAGCTGCAAGCTGACTAATTTTTCTCAACTCAATATTGTGATTTTATAACCTGTTGAGATAACGTGCTGAAGCAGATCACACTCCTTAAATTTCACAACCACTTAGTGGCTCATCTTTTTTTGGGACTTAAGAAATTATAAGAAAATATTTTTTGTAAAATATAAACTATAAATATAAATTAATGCTTTAAAACATGTGTTTAAAATATTTGAAACTTAATAGTGATAGAAACCACATTATGGTTTAGTTATAAAGTAGCTCACTTTTTAATATCTGCTTGTGAGCTAAAACATTGTGGAAATTATTAGACTAATTTAATTGCTTTCATGGATAATACCGATTGATTAGATATTCCTGGTTTTGATAATAATAGTAAACCGTTACAGGTGCAATACATAGCCTATTAATATTGTTTTTGTATTTTCATTGAAAGCACACATTACATTAAATATAATGTAATGTGTGCATTTAGCCTCACAACAAGAAGGTCACCGGTTCGAACCTCATCTAGGTAGGGGGGTTCGAACAGTGGTCTTTCTGTGTGCAGTTTGCATGTTCTCCCTGTGTATGCATGAATTATCTCTAGGTACTCCAGCTTCCTCCCACAGTCCAAAGACTTTGCATGTCGGTTAATTGATCTCTAAATTCTCTAGGAGTGAATGTGAGTGGTTGTTTGTCACCCTGATAGACTGGCGACCTGTCCACGTAGTACCTGCCTCTCACCCTTTATTGCTGGGATGGACTCCAGCTTGCCAGGGTCCTGAAATGGAATAAGTGAGTATAGAAAATGTATGAATGAATGAACATTTTAACTTGTCAATGCTGTTACTGGCTGTGTAGCTTAATACAGTGTTTTTCAAATAAGGGTACATGTACCTGTTTGGATACGTGGAGCTACTCCAGGAGGTATGTGAGGAAATTAAAAAAAAGAAATAACTTATTTTAGCTTATAGCTACAGTTAAACTATATATTAGTGCAGTTGTATATCAGTACATAAGAAGATGTTGTCAATTAAAATCAGGACATTGTTCTGTTAGTAGGCATGAACATATCCTGCTAGTGTTTGTGTGATGCTGATCAGAAACTGAACTTCTGCACCAACATTAAAGAGATGAAACACTGAGAATATTCTGTGATCTATAACCGTGTTCCAGCAGCATGACAGATCTGTGCCAATGTTCCCATGTGATCGTAACCCCACTTCTTCGAAAACAAGTAATAGCTCACTTACTGTTCCTTGATAACGAAAAGGGTCCATGTGACGTTTCAGCTGTGGTGGTTTTCAATTATACCCCCGATGCATGTAATGGGATTTATTTTAGTTAAATGATACATAACGGTGGTATCTGTTTTCATGCTATAGCAGTTACGTTTAACAGTAAATGTACAGGTTACAGTTGTTTTGGCTAGCACTGGCAGGGCTAAACTCAAAAGATCCAGGGTTGAAGACCTGAGAAAACTGGCTGGCAACAACACTGTTACTGATATTTACTGGAACATCATGATCATAACCTGGCAACCTAGACATTTCTGGGTTAAAACACTTGGTTCATTAATTATCTACTAAAGACAATTTAATGTTAGCTTTTTTTTCTTTTGTTAGTTATACTTTCTTATCAGTCGAGACTTTTATTTAAATCTAGTTTTGTGATTTTGGAGCACAAGGTTGGACCTGTCCATTAGCCATTCAAATAAGCAGCTGTGTTTTGGTTCCGCCCCCTCCACCTCTAACATAAATGAAAAGGATATGCTGTTTTTACCCTCTACTTAACATAGTAAAATCTTAATTTTTTTCTTTCTTGTAATGGACTTGCTGACCCCTGTTACCGCGTTGTGACGCACACCGCAGTGGGCGGAACCCCCATCACAAATATCCCTGCCAACTCGGGCCGGACTCATTACGGTGACGCGCAGCGGCGGAGCGGAAGCTGCTAAATGATGTGGCTGCAGTCGGTGTTGGTGCCTCTCCTCCGGCTCTATATGTGCGGGATCAAAGTTCTCATCTATCAGATGTTCAACAAGTCTTTTACGCTGCCAGGTAAGGTCGACTTCTGTTTTCTGTTCCCATACCAGCTTTTTAAAAGAAATGTCTAAAAGAAATCTGCTTTTTTTGCGCCGGACTCCATTAAAAATGTAAATATCTGACAGTCTGATTCTATATAGGAAAATAAAATAGATCTGTAAAGATGGATTGTTAATATATTGTAATATCGGAGTGGTCTGAACAGTTCGGCTTATGTTTGGCACGACCATAACCCACAGGTTGGATTTTAAAAGGATTAATCGCCTCATTTTAAAACGTCAACAAAAACAAGGGAGACTGAGATCATGAGTCAAACCTGACAAACCAGTGATGTGGATGATGTCTTATTTATGCAATGGTTAACCAGTTATTATGTTAATAATGTAGCTTTAATCTGACATAGTACTGCCAACTAATGTGAAATATTAGGAGATATTTCAAATTGACTTTGGTCCCACAGGCTGTGACTTATTGGACATGTAACACAATGTTTATATTTAGCATAGTATATATATATATATATATATATGTATATGTATGTATATGTGTGTATATATGTGTATGGTAAATTTTTTAAATATTTTATTCATAATCAATATTTATAGATTTAATAATAATAAACGTGTCTCAGTTTATTGTTACATGTGTGTATGTTTACTATGTAATCACGTGTGTTGACAGAATATGAATCAGCTGGTTAGTGACACACAGACAAGAAGTTAATCTGTCGTGTGTGTGTGTGTGTGTGTGTGTGTGTGTGTGTGTGTGTGTGTGTGTGTGTGTGTGTGTGGTGGATGACTCTTCCTGGACTCTGTAGATCTGTGATGATGCAGGAGGTTACAGATAGTGGATCTGGTTGTCGATATGGCCTATTGTAATCCTGTCCTGTGTGTGTGTTTACACACCTGATACCAGCAGCTCGGGATGGGCAACACATTTCAAATTCACAAAACTTTATTAGTCCCCAAGGGGCAATTGGTAGAACACAGTAGTTTCAGTATTTTATAATATTTATATTATAATATTATTTATATAGTATTGTAATAATAAAATAAAATAAGAAGAATGCACTATAATACTATGATATAATATATAATAATATAGTAGTGCAATATGCCATAAGGTGTGCCATAGTATGCTGAGCAGTATAATATTAATGATAATACCAACAGTTTCCTTTTGATAAGTTACTATTAGTTTATTGTAGTTTTTGGAAATATTGTAATGATACTGATACTTTTTGCCCCTTAAAGGAAAATCACAGTTTGTGCGTTAATATCTTTTTTGCAAGGGCAATGTGAATTATAAATAAACCTTATTCGTTAAAATACTTGCAATAAGTGCTTGTAATGAAATATATAACACTGATTAAATGAAATAAAAAGATGAAAATCAAACTTTTAACATGATAATAAAACAATTATGTTACTAAATAATATCAAATTTAATAATTTCTTAAATTGAAAGTACATGGGGCTCGGGAACCTGCATTAAACACAACGTTGTTAATACTAACATCATCATCATCATCATCATCATCATCAGGGCATCTGATAGGCTAAATCAAAAAGCTGGTTTTCTATCACAATGTTTAAAAAAGTACTGAATCTGATATTTTAGCTGACAGAGAAGTATTGATTCCAGAGTATCACTACGCCCGTCTCTACGGTCCTGATTCTTTAAACCTGAACAAAGATTCTTTGTTCTGAGCACACACAGGAAAGACTCTGGTAGTTTTATTTGGGTTTAATTTTTCAGTTATTGTAAACAAGAAAAAAAAACAAGATGTTTTGCTGGTAAACCAGGGGCTGTATCTATCAAGTGTCTTAAAGTGGAATTTTAGTCTGAAGTGCTGAGAAATTGCTGAATTTAGTCCTTTTCTCAAACTTAAGAATAAAAGCTATTTACCAACTTTCTCAAGTCTTAGAATCAGTCGTACTCCTCCAGATATTTAAGAGACCTCCAGAGGTGTCCTAGGTGGTTAGGAGTTGCCTCTAGAGCAGGGCTATTCAACTCAGTCCCACAAAGGCAGAGTCATCCAGCCAATGTCTGTCTGCTCTAACACACCTGACTGCGCAGGACTTATTAGGCTGTTGGATTCATTCGATTTAGAGCAAAAAAAAGAAAAGAAAGAAAGAAAAATTGTTTGAGCAGACAGACATTGAAAACCTGCTGGATTGCAGCCCTTGTTGGACCATGTTGAATAGCACCGTTTGAACTTGCATCAGAGCGGAGGGATGTTTTGGCCTTGTTTGACTACAAGCAGCTGATCATATGGAATCGTTTGGACAGAGCAGGTATGATTTATGTTAACAAGTGACGTCATCTCACCAATAACCACACGCAGCAGAGCTTTCACGCTGGAATTAAAAATCATCACAATGCTTCGATATCTTGCCACAGTGTAACACGGATGATTTAGGACCATCACAACCATTGTTATGGAAATAATAATGGCCCTTACAGCACCTCAACTGGTCAACTGGTTTCATTGACTTCCCAACTACATCTCGGGTAATGGAGTAGTCGCTGCAATCAACGTCACATATATTAAGATTATTGCTCCAAGTGTGGACAAGTACATTCATGTTGATAGGAAAAGGTACCCCACTATCAACACGCACATAGTTTTTTATGCTTCATATATAATTTTGTATAATTTTGTTGATTATTGTTTAAATAGACACTCCCATTGTCCATTTAACGATTCACTCTGATGTTTCTCTTAAGATATTCTAAGATAAATGCTTCCACTCAGCGATTGGTCAGTTCAGAGGACTTGGAGGTGACATCATCTAAAATTCCATCTACGGTACCTCCTTTATGTCGTAAACCCGTTCTGAGACTGACACTTAGGATTGAGTCCTACTCTTTGCTAAAAGTATGAGTGAGACGCTTGATAAGTAACTTGTAGATGCAGCTTTCAGGGAGGAGTCGACTCCTAAAAGTGCTCTTAGGAGTAATTCTAAGAAGTTTGATGAATCCGGCCCCTGATCTTATAACTGCGCCTCTTTCCATTGACTCCATGTTCGTTCAAGAATGAATCCCCAGATTTTCTTACTGTTTTTCAACTATAAAGGGGCCAAACCTGGGTCATCTACAGACCTCTTTTCATTGGCAGTTGAAACCAACGCCATAAATTCATCCACTCCATCTCTTTGTTTCTGCTGGACGTCATGTCTGTGCTGTGGTTTGTTTGACTCTGTTTTCATGATGAAATGAGTAACAGGAAATACTATCCCATAATACTATCTTTGTTTTCTACAGTAAAGACTATCAGTCAGTATGTCTTTATCAATTATAACAAAAGTCCCTTTGAGTAAAAAGAACCAGTCATTTTCTGCTGATGAATGTGATTCACAAAAAGTTAAAAGTTTTAATTCAAGTGTTCCTACACCTCTTCTGAGAATTTCATGTCAACTTAAAGCCTGAAACCAAAACTGGTTAAAGGTCTGAGCATGTGATATAAGAGCGAGTAATCACTAATCCTTCCCAAAGGAAGACAAAGAGAGAAGTGTTTGAGCTCATTTGAGGTTTATTCACTGATAATCCTCCAAAGAATGTTTGGGTCCCAATGAGCGATGGGTAATTTACTGAATTCCTCTACCATGAAGGAAAGATTAAGACAGACCACATCATGTTTTTAGAGATCTTGTTTTAGTTTTGCAGCCGTACTGTTCTGTCAGGGTACAACGACTTCACACAGGAGGTCAGAACTTTAACCACAAACTCGATACTTAAAAGTTCAAGTACATTATATAACTGGAAGCAGAAAGTTATCCGTCCGTCCATCCATCCATCCATTCATCCACCCCCTGCTTATCCAGGTCATGGGAGCAGCTGCCTAAGGGCTGGGATATACTTGCTGTGTATGCAAGGGTACACAGCAATGTTCTACGTCTGTGTGTATACTTGTTGCAAAAGACGAAAGCACAACACAGCGAAAACGGTCGATACTGGAGGGCACCGCTAGGGGGAGTACGCAGCACTTGTACTCTGAACGTGTCAAGCTGCTGGTCCGTTGTATTTCCAGGCTTTTTTCAGCTAACAAAGATTTCGTGTTGAAAATGGACCTTGCCAACGTGGAAGAACAATTGATCATTTTACTTTTACTGTTGAAACAAAAGAAAAAAGGTTGCGTCGCCGTCCGGGGCGGTATATGTGGCCGATGTGCTCATACGTGCGGTATATGTGGCCCATTGACCAAAATTGTGCATGAGCACCTCTAACGTTCAAGTCAATATTGCAGCTCACGCACGCGACACGTTACCTCGCATCAATACGAGCGGCCGACGTGCCAAACGGACGCTGGGAACGCCACGACACGGACACGTCACCAGCAGCAAGTTTATCCCAGCCCTAAGCAGGGAAGCCCAGAATCCCTCCCCCCAGGCACTTCTTCCTGCTCATCAAGGGGGATCCCAAGGTGCTCCCGGGCCAGCTGAGAGATATAATCCCACCAGTGTGTCCTGGGTCTTCCCTGGGGTCTCCTCCTGGTGGGACTTGCCCAAAATACCTCACCAGGGAAGTTTATTTTAAACCATTAAATATGAAATTCCGATATTACAACATTGTTTACAGATATAAGCACAAGGGGTTCTCTTGAAGCCGCAACTTACTGCTTTAACAGGAACCACACAAAAAGAACTGAAAAATAAAACCTGTTCACGATCGATCTGTGGTGGTGATTTTAAGCGATAGATGCGATAACATCTCTCTCTCACACGTCTGCCTGATTAGTGTAGCATTAAAGCTAAATGATCTATTAGTTAATTCTAGTCGAGGCACCACCTCTTTAGCCCAAAACAGGACAATTTAAACTTAGTATAGAATAGCAAATGTGGTACTAACAAGCAGTCGATGTGAAGGCCGTATACGTGATTGTTTTCAGAAATGACCTTTTAAAGAGTGAATGAAATTGCAACCAGTTTATAATGAAACTAGGGTTTATTAACAGATGGTGGATAGATACATAATAGTTGGACTAAATTACAAAGAAGCGCAGAATTTGCCAGGATTGGTTAAATTTGTGTTGATAGTTGTGAATTCCAGGAGGGAAAGATCTATACAACCAAAATGACCACTGCCCTGAATCAACTGTAAAGACTTTAAACAACAAAATGAACATGATGAGCTTCCAGAAGCAAGAACTGCATGAGTAAAATATTGGATTTTTATGGTTAGGGTCATTGTTTGCATGCATCGATCTCAGTGTATCTTCTCAGATGCCTGTAATGTTTTTCTTTCCATCCTCAAATGTTTATTCTACTATTCTTGTTAGGTCCCGTGTAAGTGAAGCAACCTGGTGGATTGCTCACCAAAGGAAATGATGGAGGGTAAAAGTTCGGGACCATCATGCTCTGGCCTCAATCTTGTCGCACATCCACGGGCAAAAAGCAAAGTGTGGAGGTACTTTGGCTTCGACACTGATGCAGACGGCTGCATACTGCACTGGAAGCGGATATACTGCCGCGTATGCATGAGCCAGATCGCTTACTCTGGGAACACCTCCAACCTCTCGTACCACCTCGAAAAGAACCACCCCGTAGAGTTTAGCGAATTTGTGAAAAGCAACACGGATCAGATGCGCGAGGCGTTCGCCACGGTGTTCTCCAGGATCAAGACTGAACCCAGTGGTCTACACGTTCAGCAGCAGCCCCAGGAAGTCAGTTTGAGGCAGAACGTAGACTATGAAAACAGGCGACACAACGATCTGACAGCAGCAATCATCAGCTTTGTTTGTCAAGGTTTGTACCCCGTTTCTGTCGTTGAGGAACCCACTTTCAAGAACTTAATAAGTACCGTCGATCCTGGATATTCTCCACCGAGCAAAAGAGACCTTGCAGGAAAAATGGTTACTGACCTGTATTGCAGAACCAGGGATTCAGTATTTCACGAGCTTGCTGCAGTCGTAAACTGCGGCGTCACTACGGATCTCTGGCAAAGCCAGACCCAGAACCGGACCTACATTTCCCTCTCCCTGCACTCGGTCAACTATAACAGTTTATCTGGTTTCACCATGATTTACAAGTGCCTCAAAACATTTGAGGTACAAGATGACAACACGGCTGAGAACATCACCAGAGCGATGTACGAAGCCTTTGTGGAGTGGGGGATAACTCATAAGGTGAGCGGTGCGACCACCAATGGTTCGGTGGACATCGTCAAGGCGTGCTCGCTCCTGGAGCTGTCGGTGGAGATGCCTTGCTTCGGACACACCATCAACCGTGCTGTGGACGGAGCCTTCCAGCTGCCTCGCCTTGACAGCTTCTTGGGACGCTGCCGCAGACTTGTGGATCACTTTGGAGAACCGGGAATGTTCATCCTGAGGGAAAAGCAGAAGCAGCACAGCCTCTCTCCGTGCTCGCTCATCACGGACAGAGGGAGGTCGTGGTTGGCCACGTTGACGATGTTACAGAGACTGAAGGAGCAGCAAGTGGCCATAGCTGCGTCCCTTGTGGACGTTCCCAGCAGCCACCATTTCAGCTTTGATGAGGCCGACTGGTCGTTGATGGACGGCTTAATCGGAGTCCTTCAGCCCTTTAAGGTCATAGCAAACATGATCACTTCCTGCAGGTACCCGACCATCAGCATGGTGAGCCCTGTGCTTCATATGCTACTCAGCACCACCCTGAAGGCCAGGGAAGGGGACCTCAAGGAAATCAGCATGGCAAAAGACATCATCTCCAAGGTTTTGACCAGCTCCTATTTACAAAACTCGCAATCCCATGAAATCTCTATGTTTCTGAACATCGCCTCGTTCTTGGATCCGCGATACAAGAAGCTGCCGTTCCTCTCTACTCAGGAACGAACCAAAGTTGAGACTAACATCATCGAGGAGGCCAAAGTCATCTTGGAGAAGCAGCTGTCGGAGCGGTCCTGCCTCGATGAGTTCTCCTTCGTCAACGACGAGCCTCCCACCAAGAAGTCGGCTCTCCTCGGACAGTCTTTCTCCAGCACCTCAACCCAGGAAAATCCACTGGCTGCCATATTCTGCCAGTCCGACGCCGACCAGAGTCAGGAAGAGCTGCACGCTCAGGTGGTGGAAGAGCTGAGCAACTACAAGTCCCAGAGGGTTCTAGGTCTGAACGAGGACCCGTTGCTTTGGTGGACAAGTCACGCACTGTTATTCCCAACGCTTCCAAAGGTGCTCCAGAAGTACTGGTGTGTTCCGGCCACCAGCGTTCCCTGTCACAGGTTGTTCAGCTCGTCGGGTGCGGTTCTGTGTGGGAAAAGAAACCGCATTGCTCCGGCTCTGGTGGACCAGCAGGTCTTCCTGTACGAGAACCTGAGGAGCTACCACGAGCCAGAACCCTGTGAGGATGATGTGGACCATCATGGGGAAGGCAGCAGCTGTGGGGCTCGGACAGCTAATTGACCGGATGCTCAGAGAGTTTTTATAGATGTTATTTGAGTTTTTTCTCTTGTGTCATGTTTGGAAACATTTAACCTGGAAAAAAATGTGTAATTCTATGAAGAGAAGTGTTTTAATTTGAAAATCAGATTGTATACCAGGGATCACCAACTCTGAAAGTTTTGGGCCAATGTCTTCCAGGTTTTTGATGTTTCATTGTTAGTTCAAATGAAATGGTTCTCCAACCACTTGTTAACTTCTGCACAATCATATTAATGAGCCATTGATTTGAATCAGGTGTGTTGCAGCAGGAAAACATCTAAAACCTGCAGGACCAAGAGATCTGGAGTTGACGATCCCTCTTACAAACATAAATCAGCATGTTTTGGAATGAACACTTCACTGCAGATATTTCTACTGTGTTGGTTTGTAAATAATATATATGTAACAATAACGGTGTCTTGTGCTATTTATTGAACATGACCTGAATTTTTCTGACAATTCTGATTATTTTTAGTTAAGTTTAGTGAAGTTTTTATTACACAAACTGGAGAATTTCATATAGCTGCATCTTTTCATCTCCATTTAAATCATTTTGTGTGTGTGTGTGTGTGTGTGTGTGTGTGTGTGTGTGTGTGTGTGT
>JAOXYM010000026.1:1753225-1764411 GCA_028567055.1 Leptatherina wallacei | reverse complement strand
ATTTCGTTGACTTCCAGCCTGGAACTGAAACAGATTTCAGGAGTTTGAAACTGAAATATTTAGTTTGGTGAAACAAAAGGAGGAATAATTTTCCCGGCTGGGACTGAATGAGTCTGGACTTCGGCTAAATCGTAACGAAGCAGCTGAACTTCTGACCCTCTTATATGTTTTGAAGAACATGTGGATGTTCCTCCAGGTGACCTCTGACCTCTTATAGCATCACTGAATTTCTTTTTTCTGGTAATGGACTTCTTGGTGATCTGAGGGATGTTTGGATTTTTCTTTACTAACCAACCTTCATCTGTATTTATTTGGAGCTCCTGGATCTTTATTGTGCTGCTTGTTATTGTATCAGACTTATTTATTGCAGTTTCTCTCTGGGATTAATAAGTATATTTTATTTTATTCTATCCTGAGGTCAGGTGACACTTACAGCTAAATCAAAGCAGAGATGTGACGTATGAAGGTGACTGGCAGCAGCAGAGCTTAGTTTAAGACGTCAAAACAACATGATTCAATATTATAAAAACATTTTGCCTTCACTTAGAAAAAATGGGCCTGTTATGAGATAATAATGAAAGTAATAAAATAGTAAAAATAGTTTGTAAAATAATATAATAAATTCAGAAAAACTGAACAGATATATTGTAAAATTATCTTGTTAATTCAGAAAAAAAGAAAATGTTTATATTTTATTTTAAAAAACAAATATGTGTTTTTTGTAAAATTCTCCAAAATATAAAAAACATATACTCATTTTTATTTATAAAATATTTAACAAATTCAGGAAAATATTTCTTTGTAAAATCATTCTGAAAAACAATTTATTTATAAAATTTTACATTTAAAGAAACAGAGTTTTGTTTATTTCCGTAATTCAGAAAAACTGAAATTTGGGGGGAAAATTATTCTTATTTATTCAGAAAAAATGAGCTATTTTCAGTGAATGAAACACCTCAGCAGCAGAGAGGCATAGTTAACTTTTTATTTCCACTGATTTCTTCCAATTTATTACTTTAATCACTTTGGATAGTTTGTGTATGTCCTTCAAATAAAACCCAAACATTACCCAGACAAATAAAAGGTTGTAATAAGACAAAAAAAGAAGGAAGAACAGAGCAGGATGACTTAATGTTGCAGAAACGACTTCTTCGTTATGAAGAAAAACATGGAGTGAAACGAGAGGAAGAGGATGGTGTCACATCCAGGATCTCCTGGTTAGTCATAAAGTTACGAGCATGTTTACTCGTCTACATCTCTCTGGTTGTAAACTCCAGATGTGCTGCATGTTAACCCAGATGTGCTCGGCTCAGCGGTGTGGTACCTGGCAGTGCAGGCGCATCCAGCGGCTGGAGAGAGTGTGTTTGCAGAGCCGGGAAGGTCGACCCAGATCGTCTTTCCCGGTGGTGGCGTTGATCACCTCCAAGCCCTGATCCCCCACCGTCCAGTTCACGCTGAAGTTCGGAGCTTTTCCCGGCTGACGAGCCTCGGCGTTACTTATCCCTGCAAACATCAGATCCCATCTTTACTTCATAACGAAGGTTGGAAGGAACAAAGGAAAGAATTGTGTGGCTGCTTCTCACCGCTCAGCAGGGGTCTGTTCAGGCTGAAGGGCGGAGGCAGGAGCTCCATGTCGGTGATCCTCTGGTACATGGCCCGGGACAGGTGGTCGGCGTGGTACAGGCTGCCCAGGATGATGCTGGAGAAGTAGATGGGCTCGGTGAAGTAGCTCATCAAAGATCCCTGGAACCCAACAACGTTCCATCTACGAACAAAAACCAACATCATTGTTCTGATCATTCCTCCTGGAGATGTGGGGAAGCTGCTGGAGGCTGAAGCAGAAGCTCTGGACTCAGACCTGGCGATCTTGTCTGAACAGGACATGGTGAGCAGCCTTTCCCCCTGCAGGACCCCGTCCCACGTCTGGAGGGTGCTGCTGGACCTCACGGGGATGGTTCCCTCACCGGACTCGATCTTGGTCCTCAGCTGCCCGCGGGCCTTCCGGTTCGGGTGCTTGTCTCCCTGATCTGAGAAGCAAGGACAGACACGGTGACGATGAAAGCAGCAAACATGTGGATCTGCTCATGTCCAGCCTCTCTGAGCTCACCCTCCACTCCGGCTTCATGAGGGGAGAAGATGCGAGCGTCTCCGCAGGGGGAGGTGCTGATGTAGAGGTGGAACTGAACGCTCTCCTTCAACCTGAAGCCTGGTCTGTTGTCACACCTGCTGAACACCGACTTCTGCTGCTCCTCTTCGTCGTTACTGAAGATTAAAGTGAAGTTTTGTCATCAGGATTAATTTCTCTAGTGGAAGGGGGGGGGGGGGCCTGTTGAAGGAATCACCTGAGGAAGCGCTCCAGCTGGGAGTACAGGAACCGGATGAGAGAGCGCCGGGCGACGATCTCAGCGTGGCAGTCGTTCAGGGCCAAACCTCGATCACTCATGTACTCTCCGTTGATGCACTTTGTCCCCGTGGACACACAGATGGCCTGAGCTTCCTTCACATCCGTACCTGCATGTGGGCAGAAAACACCTGATCAGACACGATTCATATCGCAGCAGTTTTCTGTGTACGGAGACAAAATCAACTCAATATTGTTATAAATGTAATAAATGATTTATAAACTGAGTCCCAAGCATTTGTGAAATATTGCATTAAGAATCCCTCTTACGTGTAATTTATTTTAGTGCAGTCAGCGAAATACTATACAAATCCTAAAAAAAGGACATTAAAAACTTCAAATTGGTTGGTTCCATGAAAATACAGGAGAATTTTTGACTATTAGGTCCTTTTGGTAGCAGTGAAACACAAATGAAAGTCGTGCTTTTTATTAAAAAATGCATTTTTTGTTGCCGTGCTTTGTGTTTTTAAAGAGAAACATTTAATTTATCAAACGAATATCTCTTTGTGTTCTATCAGCACGATGCTGCTGCAACACACCCTGCTCTCTTCTACTCTACATCACCCCCAAACTACTAAATAAATACCTGTTGTCATGACGACACCTGCCAAGACTTTCCGTCGAGCGTGCGGAGACGTGAAGTTATCGGTCAGTTGGCTGAACTTATCGATGACCAGCCGGGAGACGGCGTCTGCCAGGAGCTGAGGAGTCCGACACGGAGCCGGCAGGAAGAACCATGTCAAACAGAAACTGAATCACAACAGCCGGAGACGCTCGTCTCTTATCTGCACCCAAACTATCAGGGAATATTTCAATTAGGGAATCTGTGGAGGTGTGAATGACAGGTGGAGAAGTGAGAGAAATCCTCTGCTTCAGCGCTCTGAGCGTTAATGAACAGCAGTGTTTGATGCTGATGCTAATTAAGATAGCAGCTTTGTTATCGGTGTGCAGGGATTACAGGACGGGATTAGTTTATGTGTAAATAGATTCTCAGTGTATTGAACTTGCCTCTCCTGAGGTCATCTTCAATCAGACCTTTTCTTACAGTGGTCGCGCATGGAGGGTGATCAGGATCTGAATGTTTACAGCAGAGCTAGCAAACACGCTACGAGCAGCACAAACTGGACCAGGACTGGATTTTATGAGCTGGTGCAGCCAGTTTGCCGTCCAGATTGGCTGGTTTCACATGATGCCTCATCAGTTCATACCGGACATGAAGGGTATGGAGGTACATCTCTATCAAGAGTTTAGTTTTTCTGGCTGTTTTTTATACTCAAAGCGAGGAGCTTTATGTTCAGGCATGCACCATGACGTTCCAAGTCACGCCAATATACACTGGTGCACAGCAGCGCCATCAGAAACACATGACTACAACCGCTGCTGGTACAACCAGAAACATCTTATACAGCGACGATAACAAATTAAAATCACCCATCATCAAAATCATCACGGAATAAGGGCGGAAAGTTCTTTTCATCTATTTTCTCGAGCCTGCTGCTAAGTCCAACGTCAGGGTTGCAGGGAAGCTTGAGTCTATCCCAGTCTGCTTCCAAAATGCAGACCAAACCACGCAGTTGCAACAACTGCTCACTAGGGGGCAATCTCCCTGCAACAAACCCCCAACAAGTTTGGGTGGGAAACCAGGTAACTGGAGAACAGTTTAATATTTAAGTGTGAAAACAAGGAAGCTGCTCTCACACAGAAAAACTATGCTGATTAAAGGGACATTGTGTAACATTTTCTATTGTTTGCTGGCCAGTAAGTGTTATCATTGGTGCATTATGACCTCAGATAATGATCTGACGCGTTCTCGCATGCAAAGAATTTTAGATCTGTTGACACACATGACCAGTAAGCCGGTTGGGAAGTGCCATGATGGTCTCCCATCTTAAAACTACAGCCGCCGGCAAGGGACAAACAGCACCAACGCGGAATAACAGCGAAGACGCTGGACTCGACCAGCACCGGCTGTTTGTCCCAGTAAAAGTAGCTTATTAAGACTTCCCATACCGCGACTGAAAGCCCTGTGACCATGAAAGTGGCTGAAACCACGTAAACATAAAGTTCCACCAGATGAGTAGAACCGGATTTCTATGTGTTCTTATTGGATAGCAGAGGTTGGAGTGATGTTTCTGACGAGTCGTCTCCATGTTGTGTATCTGTGGACTCAGATAGTCTGAACTGGTTGATTCCAACCAGTAGTGAATGAACCAGGTTCAGTGTCTGAGCAGAACAAACATGGAGGAGAGATGTCGGAGACACATTCCTGTCTCACATTAACACTAATGATGGGAGGCAGTTTGCGATATTTATGAAATCACAAACCTCTTCACCTGAGTGAACCCTCCATGAACTATCGGATGACGCGCTTTCATCTGTGTTGTTGAAGCTTTTTGACACATTTTGATGCCAGAATGCACGACAGATACGTTTGATGTGATACGATTCCACTGTTAGGTGGCAGTAAGTTTTTACACAATGTCCCTTTAAGGATATCATATACTCATATAGAAGTGGTTTGTGTTGTTGTCATGAAACTGATCAAAGCTACTCGAGGTTCCTCTTGAAATCTTACAAATGGGAGAACGAGCCGAGAATTTTACAAAAAGATGAAAAATGCTTGTAAATCACTTTACTTCAGTTGGCTAGGGTCCTTCTCTGTTCGCTTATGCTGTGTTGTGACATAATTAAAGCTCCTGGGGTGATAAAAGCTTTTTTCTCATTTTAATTAAATCAAGATTGCAGTTGCTAAGCAACATGTGATATGAGCTAATTTTAATTTGAGCTAATATTTTAGCTTTATTCACCAGGATGTCCTAGCAATCTTTATTATGTATTAAAACAACTTAAAAACAACTCCAGCAGATGCTGCAAGTCAACAAATATTTCTATGTCTGGGGAAATCTGATTGTTCACCGATCACAGCTTTGAAAGGAAGATTAATAGCTTAGCTTAGCATGAGGACTCTGAACTTTTAGCTCACAGTGTTAGCTGACCGGAGCAGAAGAGCAAGTAGAACTCTGTTGTGGGTAATTAAAGCTCACTGGGAAATAAATGCCATAGCTACTTTGTTTTAATCAACATTGCCGTCGCTAAGCAAGAAGCCAAGAACAAGAGAGATGAGCTAATTTTAGCCTGAGCAAATCTTTTAGCTTCATTCACCAGGATGTCCTAGCAATCCTTGTGATGAAAACTACCTACACTGGGCTCCTGTGAAGAATCTGTAATAGAATGAAACAGCTGATCCATGTATCTATAGAGACTTTTGAACCTGTTAGCTTTTCTTAGATTAGCACTTTTTTTTTTTTGATCGATGTAACGTAAAATATGACTGAAGCTGTCGATGCTGCAAGTGAACAGGTAATAATTAGTTTGATGTTTGGAGAAATTTGATTGTTCACCGTTATGTTGCGGGCTGAAAAAAAACACAAGTGCTCTCTTATTTTAACTCATCAAGATTGTGGTTGCTAAGCAACGACATGTGCATTGAGCTAATTTTAGCTTGAGCTAATGTTTTAGCTTCATTCACCAGGATGTCTAAGCAAACTATCTGATGAAGACAACCTACGCTGGGCTCCTATGAAGAATCTATGCCGTAATAAAGTGAAAGAGTTGATCATGGTTTGTTTTCACCAAGCACACGTAGCAACAGCTCTATAAAAATGCCAAAAATGTGTACTTACAGGGGCAGAAATAAAGCAGGGTTTGCTATGTGGAGTTTTAATCCCAACTGCTTTCACCCATCCACACCAAGAAGTTCTGGACTTCCAAGATTTTCCATGTTTTCATCTGCTCGGCCGTGTAGAAGCTCATCTAATCTTACTTGGATGTCGTATAAGACATTAACTTTTTTAAGGCATCTAGTGTGTCAACGTATATCTAAACTTAATACTGTGACATTTTGTATCTTACTGCACATTTTAGTTCATTTGACCACCACTTCATTTGTCGTAACACATGAACCCGTAAAGATCATGTGAATACTGGGCTGTGTAGGGTCGCCAGAGTGGGGCAGTAAAGATATTTCAAGTTGCTGTAATTCAGTAAAAGAAATAGTTGTTCTAACAGGAAACAAACCTGGAGGAGGGAAAAAACAACAACTCTAGTGGACTTCTTCAAGAGGAAAGGGTTGGGATTCCTACATTGGAGCATGTTTTAAATGCATAAACATAAACCGTTGTCTGGCCAGCAAAAGTGGCTTTTATCTACCAACCATTTAGCTTTTAAAACAAAGTCTAAAGCTTACTAATCATATGTTTATTGGCTGCTCCGCTGGCCTAAAAATGTTGTTCTTCCTCAACACTGTCTGATGGAGCAGCTCTGAGTTAATCCAGACAGTGTAGCGTTGGGCAGTTTTTATTTGGCGCTTAAAGTGAAAGTTTTTTATAACCATTTCATATGAAAGGATCCTTTTCATCTGCAAGTACTTGAACCTGCACATTATGTGATCTGAAGCCAAAGTAGGATGTGTGTCACCCAAATAAACAATAAAGGACAGTAATACAATGATAATGACTGTTGTCACAAGACAGAGCATAAAGTAAGCGACATAAATGGGTCTTCCTAGGGTCATATACATTGGTTCTTGCTTACCTGTGGCAGGTGGAGCTGCAGTCCCTCTCTGGGTATAGGCTGTTGTGATGGAGCCCGGCTGAGCTGCATGTTAAAGAGGGCAGACAGAGCGGCCTGGGCAGCTCGGGCCTTGGCAAGCCTCTTGTTGCGCCCTGAGCCCTGGAACCTCTGAGCATCCACAGTCACCGACATGACAAAGCTCTTGGCGTGGCTCTCCCCACTCTCTGACACAAAGTCAAATTTGAGGTCAGGACACATCTCGTTGAGAATCATGACAGGATTCTTGCCACTTGTTGGAGAGATGAAGGTGGATGGTGGTGGGGGCAGTGGACACTGGTGTAGGTTTTGGACAGGGGGGGGTAGGACTGGGTTCTCGATTCCCAGAGAGGTGAAGGAAGTGTTACTGTTGGAGGTGAGGTAAAAGGGGTCATCTAGAGAGGTGGATGTCTCAAAGGCATTGAAGAGCATGTCTGGAAAGTCAGCGTGGTCTGAGGTGAAGTCAGTGTGAACTGCCAGAGTCCGGCCCATGGCCATGTGGGCTTCGGATGCATTGGGGAACTGGACGAAGGAGCGCAGAGCCTTCTCTGCTGCATCCAGCTTGGCCTTCTTCTTGGTTGGACCCGAACCCTCGAAGAGCTGCCCATTGACCTCCACAGTCATCACAAACATGGGCGCGTGGACCGGTCCGGTCTGAGAGAGCAGTTTGTACTGCAGCCCTGGTTTGATCTCGTTCAGCTGCATGAGGGCGTTCTTGGGCAGAATGGGCCCGGGGACTTTTTTACGCTTCTTGGGCCTGTACTTGGAGTGTGAATGGCCATTATTGCCCTCCTCTAGGGGACGCTTCCTACCACTCCCAGCACTCCCATTGGGGAGTCGGGCAGCCTCAGCCGCAAGCCCCTCTTTGGAGAAGAGATTGTCCAAGTTCCGATTTTCCTTAACATCTGTGCTGCATGAACCTGCGGTGCCCAGAAAGAGTACCTTACAATGCCTTCGTTGCAGGATCTTGTAAATGCAAAATTTAGAGATTTCTTTATTTCTCTTTGCAACTGAACTGAATGATGTTTGTTCCTTAATCAGTACTTGGGTTGGGATGTGTTAGTTATACATTAAAGTCCTTTTCAGATTAAAACATTAATGTCTTCATTTGGTTAAAGTCTGTTAGAGTGATGACATTCAGTCCATTACTGATATTCTGTTAATAATCCTGAACCTTCATCAGGTACAAGAAGAGTTGAGGTGTTACACTATGAGCGAAAACTACTTGCTTTAAACTAGAGATGCACATGTTTACCATGTTGCTATGTTTACTGTTCTGTTAACACCCAACAAATTCTCCAGTAACTAGTTTAGTACACAAGCAGGTCATTTAAAGACAATTTCTGCTCAGAATTAAAAGAGGAAGTGAACCCACTGAGAGGGCAGCAGTCTTTTTTCATTCATTTGACTCAGATATTGAGGAAAAAACCCTCAAAATAGAGAAATAACACCTGATTCATGGAAAACGGCCATCTTGTGAAAGCTTCAATGTACAAAATATTGATAAAATTTGTCAAACTTTAGATAACAAATTGGATAATTATGGATACATTGTAAGGAAAATAATATGACTAAGTGACTGTTGGACAAGCAGAACAGCCAACATAGGAAAAGTCATGTAAGCCTGATTTTGGGAACACACATCACAGGTTCTGTTAACAAAGCCGAGGGAACTTTATGTAAATTTTCATTTATAACATCCTCCAGCAAAAGCTCCATAGGTCACTCCTTTCAGCGCTCAGGACAGAAAAAGCAATCCTAGAAAAGCAGGTTTGAAGGAAAAACACCTGAGAAATCACAGAAATGTTTGATTAAATCTGGTTTTTATCATCACTGCCACAACATCAGATAATAAACAAATAGTCGGATTAAAGAGTTCAGTGTTTAAAGAACATGATGAGACCTGACATGTCAGAGGTCATAATTACTTAGTTTCACAATGAATGAATTAATCCCAATGATCCCTCAATATCGTCTCTTTCCATAAAAGTTTCTGTCTGAACTATGACGGCAGATCAGCGCAACTTCCACATGGAGCAAAAACAAAGTTACGTCCTCATGTTTCTGCTTGAGTTGCTTTGTTTTTGTTCCTGTGAGTTGCAGAAGAGGCATGTTGGAGTGGGAAAGTACAGCAGAAGAAGAACTATTCCCTCACCCATGTCAGATTTTGGTTATTAAAAAGTGTCCTTATGGAGGACGGCTCTCCGACCTGTGATGCATCACATATAAAGTCGCAGAAAAATGAGGAAATACATCCAACATGTTGTTTCACCAGGACCCTGCGATGGACTGGCGACCTGTCCAGGGTGTACCCTGCCTCTCGCCTGCTAACTGCTGGGATAGGCTCCAGCTTCCCCGCGACCCTATATTTGATTAATTTTTAACTAACGCAACACGGAAATGAAATGTTATCAGTTTAGTAATCATGCACGACTCTGATGGGTTTACAGCAACGTTACATTATACACACGAGAAAAACCTAAATACGTCTTTTTTTGATGTATAATATATTTCAAACGTAACCTGTTGCCTTCAGTGGTCAGTGTGCAAAGATCTGAAACTGCAACTCAAATTGATTTATCAATTTTTTTTAAGCCAGCTCTATCATTCAGCTGCTCTTTGTTCAGGAAGCAGCTCATAAAAGGCCACATAGCTAATGGATGTGCGATACATCATCGTCTTAGCCGAAATGATTTGCTCACTTATCACCTGTTTAACTGGATAGAAAGTTTTTATTTATACCAACATTCATTTTAACCTGCATTTGGGGGGTGAGTAGACGTTATATCAGAGAAAGATATGTGATAGATAGACTGATATGTAATAAGAACTGCTGTATGAATATGTGTTTGCATGGGTGAATTTAGCTAATCGTAGTGAAAAACATCGTCCGTGCACCGTGTCTGCATAGTGGTGACATATAACAAACAAGCTGCTTCCTTACGGCTGGATTGGATCTGTCATTTCATTTCAGCTCAGCTCCAACATCGGCTGTATATCAGAAAAATAAAGGTTGTCTGGACTCAGCTGAGTCTGGAAAACTGCAGTTAATAAGAAGCATGAAAGCATAGAAACAGGAGAAAGAACAGAAGATAATACCCTGAACAACAGGAGGGGGGGAGGAGGGGACATGTTGGTGTTAATCCACTGAAAACCAGACAGTACTGCTGGAAATACGTCTTCTCTTCATTACTCTGGAAGAACAGATGTAAAAACGTGAACATCCGGGTGATGTAACGACTCACCTGACGTCTGATGTGTGACATTATTTCTGACTCTAAATAACTACGAATAAAAATCCTTGGACAACCTTGAACCTCCTCCATCACAGGCCGGCAGCCCTCCCCACTCGCTCCGACATAATCCACATGTTCCCCCAGCAGGGACCAGATTACCGCTGTCCAACACCAGTAATGATGTGAGAGAGGAGAACCTACCAGTTAGTGTGGAGGAGGATCTGCTGCAGACTGCAGACTGTCGGTGGATCTGATCAGATTTGACCAAAAACAGGCAATTTGTAAAATCTCGGTGTCAGATGAGGGGATTTAATTTTTCCCAGGATGTTAGAGCCGTGCATCTTCTCTATAAAATCCCTCTGAAGCATCCTGGGAAAGAGATGGGAGCTTCTGGAAGCTTTTTAGCTCAGAAAAGAAGCACAAACTAAGAGTCTACCATCTAAATGGACTGAAATGTCTCAGGAGATGTCACCCGAAGACATGTAAAGAACACCAGTCCCTCTATTTATAGTAAAACTTGCACATGTAGCATCTTGACATAACTTGAAAGGTTTATTGAAACTGGATTCCAGTACATCCTCAGTCACAGATTTTTACTCACTCATGCTTTCTCCGCCCTCTACGATGAGCAGCCTCTGCTGGCTTCGAGTCGGCCGGGCTCCACCTGCAGGACAAACAAAGTTCAGTCAGACTGCAAACTTTGGTTCTTGCAACTGTCGAACTTTTGGGCTCTTTGAGGAACTAATGTTCATATAAACAACTAGTTTCAGTTTCATGGTCAAAATACAGAGTGAAGATGCTGAAAGTAATGACATGAGAAAGGATTTATTAACTTGAATATCTAATCAGTCCATCACATGGCAGCATCTAGTCATGTAGACATGGTGAAGACGACTTGATGAAGTTCAATCTGAGCATCAGAATGAGGAAGAAAGGAGATT
>JAOXYM010000026.1:1711141-1722988 GCA_028567055.1 Leptatherina wallacei | reverse complement strand
TGCCTCAATGCAACAATGTCTCAATGCAACAATGTCTCAATGCAACAATGCCTCAATGCAACAATGTCTCAATGCAAACATAACACAGACAGCTAAATATAACTCATATGGAGAAGGTAGCAATCACAGAAATGTACTTTTCTGTTGAAAATGCATTTCCCATGAGTCTTTGCGGTCAAAAACAAAACAGAATCTGAGCAGCAGAAATCTGTTTTTTTTTTCCATTTCATTCCTATGGAAAATTGTACAACGGGTTCATTATGTGATTTTTCACTTATGTTTAGAAAATGAAAAGAGGAAAAACATGTTTTTTCTATTTTTTTTTTATATCTTGTTTAGTTTTTCGGATCCTGTCAGACTCTTATGTCTTTATACAAACAAGATGTAGATCAAAGACCAATGAAGTGGCACCGCTGTGAAGAAAAGTTTTAAACCTGACATAAGAAATAATGGGTGGAAAATTTAATAAAAAAAAAAATCTAATCTTCATTTGGCCTTTTAACCAAAATGTAAAAACATAAAAACAAAACATGTTAATTATTGTGTGATACGTCAGAATTATTGTAGTTCAGAAGGTATCCACCAGGGGGCAAAGTTTTTACCATAAAATGATGCAATAAGTCTCAGAAACAGCGTGTAACACTAGGCATGAAGGGGTTAATAATTTTATAAAGTGTTCAAGTGTAAAGTTGTCTTCAAAAAAGATTGGAGGTTTATAAATGCAGGAGACTGTAAACCAGCGAGGTTCGGACCAACACGGGGTCCAGTTCTTTTATCCTCTACGTTATCCTCTCTGCTTCTAGAAATTAGGATCTGTGCTTCATAGTTGGTGCATGAACTATCCAGGTAAGAAAACATTTTTTCAGGAAACAGCTCGGAGTCATTTAAAAACATCACGTTAGTGGAACCCACCCCCCCCCCCCCCCCCCCCCCCCAATACATATGACATTCATCTGGCAGTCTTCAACCTCTAGTCAGTGAGACATTGGTCCGGGGTCAACGGTGTCTTTACAGATGTTGACGATGCCGCATGGAGACATGTTGAAGTTATGAAAGTGAGCTGGGCTGAACACAACGGGTTCGTTTACCCCCATATTTGGTTATTTGTGACAAAGTTTAATCTGAAATAACTATTCTGACGATACATGAAAAACCTGCTGCTGTCTTGGCCTGTAGTACGGTAACCTTCCCAGAGTTTGTCCCTGCCTATGACCACTCTGTCCAGATTCTCACCTCACAGGATAGAAAACACTGATGAGAAATGGTTTATTGTACAAGCTACACTCTGACTCCTCCTACCGTTGTTCTCGATGTATCTGGTCTCCTGCTTGGCCTGGTCCATGGGAACTCCATGGATCTCCACTCTGACCAGAGGATCCACGATAGATCCCTCTTTAATGTTGACTTTGGGCAGCTGCTGACCACTGATCACCTTCAGCACATGCAGTAAACACACTTTGACTCAGTGATGCAGAACAAAACACAATCCTGTGTCGTGTCCCTGCGGTTGTACCTGGATGGTGAGGACGATGGGTCGGTAACTGTCCCGTTTCTGAGGCATCTCTGGGTCAAACCTTTTATCTGGCTCTCTCATGAAACTGGGCTTCAGGACGTAGCCACAGCCGCCGTTCTGGGTGAAGAGCCCATCGTTCAAATCCATCCCCTCACCTGCTGTCTGGAAGTTCAGTGCAACTGGGTGGAGGAGGAGGAGGAAAGAGTTTAGGTTCAGGCCACACTGGACTGAAACTCCCTGTTAGAGGAAAACTGGGATTAAAAGTCAGTGTGATTTATTCTCAGTTCCTGCAGTGGACTCGCCCTGCTGTACGAATCTCACGGCTCTGCCGTCTTTTTCCAACCATCGCTGTGGTAAGAGCTGTTTCTGGGAGCTCAGACACACAGAACCTCATGATGGTCTGAATAAAATAAAACCTTGTTTGGTTTCAGGGGTTGTTGGAAAAAACTATTATTATTCTGAGTTATCTTTCAGTCATAGCAGCAGAAGCAGTTTCCTCATAGCTGCTTCCCCTCTGAGAGGGAATCATGTCTGCCTCTGACGTAGAATAGAATAGAATAGAATAGAATATTCTACATGACACGAATGGAAATTATATGATTAATAACAATCATAATTATAACATTAACCATATTACTAGCATTTTAAAATAAAATGACTATAGTTATATTTATTTATTGTTTAGTAAAATAATTAATCATCTAATATGGTATTTATTTATCTATGTATTTAAAAATATAATTTGATCAATCTAACTAAGAACTACGGATATCAATTAATTAAATATTTATCATATTAATTGCCATAATAAGAATTATGATAATGAAAATCATTATAAAGATTCATAGAAATTATAATTATCTTCTGTTATTTTCATAGTATTAACTTAAACTAATGTCATTTTTCTGGTAACATTTATTAATATTGTTACTAATGAATGAAATTACATTAATACTGAATTGTCAGTTTTAAAATATTAATCTGTAGATGATCAGCAAATGTAATGGTGTGTTCAGGCACTGCAATAGGAACCAAGAGGCAGGATGTTATTCTATTCTATTCTATTCTATTCTATTCTATTCTATTCTATTCTATTCTATTCTATTCTATTCTATTCTATTCTATTGAATATATTGTCTTATATCGTTGTTTGAAGGTCAGTTTCAGACACAATCTGTCTTTAGGTTGTAATCACCAATTTGGCATCCGGTATTCCACATTTCCTGAGGATTGAAGTTGGAAGAGTCCGTTCGGAAGCCGGTGGGATAAATTCTGGTCAGGTGCCGGGAGTTATGGTGCACAAACTCCGCTCCTGAAATACAGATGATGCACCAGAAGTAAACTTAAAGTGAACACACATGAAAACAGAAAGCAGACATCAGCTGCAGACAAAAAGCTAAATTCTCACAGAGAGATGATGAGTTCACTGACCGGCCTCTCGCATGTGCTTTCGGGCTTTTGACTCGGTAAAAGAGGCCACCTCATAAAACTTGGAGTGTAAGCGAGAGTGTTTGAAGCTCCTAAAGTGGACACTTTTACAGTAAACCACGCAGTCTGACAGCTCCTTGGACAGACGCTGTTTTGACTTCTGTTGAAATAAAGAAAGACGAGAATTTAAACATCTTCAGTCCTGAATAGACAGATTTCCCAAATAGTTAGAATGCTGATTAAAATGAATGAATGAATTATACTTTATTGATCCCCGAGGGGAAATTGCATTTAAAATGTCAATAAAAATGCTTTGCATACCACATAAATCCATATTTCATTCTCAGTAGAACATAACCAACACATCAGATGTTGAAACTGAGAAATTTTCTCATTTCATGGAAAATTTGAGCTCATTCTGAATTTTAAGGCAGCAACACATGTTTAAAAAGATGGAACAGGAGCAGAGAAAGGCTGGAGAGGTCATCGGTGCAAATTAAAAACTACTGGAGCAGAATCTGACAACTAATTAGGTTGCTAGGCAACAGGTCAGTAACATAACTGGGTATAAAAGGAGCATTTCAGAGAGGCAGAGTCTCTCAGATGGAAAGATGGACGGAGGTTCAACAATCTGAGACAAACTGAGTCTAAAAGTCGTGCAACAGTTTCAGAACCTGCAGTCCAGTTTTTGTCAACATTGAAGTGTTTGATCAGCTCTTCTCACGCAGGAAAACCAGACGTTTTAACCTCGTTGGATCACTTTCACGCTGAGGTCACGTGATGCTCACCGAGTTCAACCATCAGCTGACTGTTAATTCAGCCTCCAACACATGATAGGGTGAACCCTCGTGATGAAAACAATCCTCCAGAGCACGGTGCACATCGGAAGCTTCAGACAATCCCCTCGTAAACTCTGTAAGGGATACTTCAGCTCAATGCCAAGCTACGGCTGTGCTGCCAGATCAGAAGGGTGGTCGGCCCGGCGGCAGCTCTGTGTGCCCGCCTCCATATGAAAACCGATCTGCTTGCTTCTCCCAGCTGCCAGGGCTCCACCACACCGCCTCCCCCTCCACCCGTCTGCCAGACAGCGAGACACTTAAACCGTCAGGCAGAGCTGCTGCTGGCCTCACCTCTGATGACCGTGTTGACAGGAGTCCCAGGGTGGTGTTTCATGCTTCTCAGATGCTTATCAATAAACATGACTCTAAGCGCTCAATGACTCCTTTACACACTTAGTTTGCTGCAACACACACACGCACATTCAGCTCTGAACAGTCAGAACTGTAACTCCAAACTTTCAGCTGGAGTCAGATCAGCTGCTACCAGCTGGAAAACACCTCCACGACCAGCAGACAATCCTGCAGGTCACCATGCGACAACATGACTCAGCTCAGCCGGCTTCGTGTGCACGTTGGACGACAGAAACAATTTGAACACTTTCACATCTCAACATTTCAAAAACTGACCAATCAGAGCAGGAAACACAAGGATGTGTCTGGAAGTGAGACCAGTATGATGTAAGCCAACATCAAATGTGTGCGTAGCATTTACTGCTGCACCAGGAAAAGTTCAGCACCAGTAAAGTGGTCTAGTTGGGGCCTCAAACTCTGATTGGAGCCCCATATAGGTTAAGGCCATCCCTGAGTCCAGCCTCTGGTAGTGTAGAAACCCCATGACCCCCACCGTGTCGGAAAACAAACTGCGTCTGACTTATAAAACCAAATATGAGCTCATAAACGTGAGTAGTGGTCGTTACTTCACAGCAGAGTCGTCGCTCTACAGTGAAATGATAAAACCTTTAATAAAACTAAAGGATCATTCAGCCGCACCGTAAAAAATAATCTGTTATAAAACAGTTTTCCTTCATTCGGTAAATACGGGGAAACGTCAATAAGTTCCCAGAAATAGACGACAAATCTCCCCGTCTAATGTAAAATAACATGAAAAATCTGAAACTGAAAATACGTCAAATTTCCTTTTTTTTAAAAAGTTTTTTTTATATAAATCGACTGTTTTAATAAATTTTCTAATTGATCATAATTTCACTGAAATGTAGTTTAAAAAACTAAACACCTAAATGAAAGTATAATACTGTTATTTTACTGTAAATGTATATATAGTGTTCTACATGTACACGTGGTGCTGGAGGACCCAAGTCTAAGTACCTGGACATGTAACTAAAGATGTAAATGTAAAGGTACAAACTGGGTTTTCTTTAAGGAATTTAACTGTAATCTAACTAAATTTCTTTTTTTTTTTTTTTTTACAAACTCTTTGTGGCACAGCAGCTGGAATATTATTTTTTTTCAGTGAGTATAAAACTAAATTATATTCCTTTGGATCATATTTAGTTTCTATTTGAACAAATTAATACAGTAATTATTGTTCTCATCGTTTATAAAATGATAAACGATGAGATAAAATGGTTTATAAAAATGATTTAATCAACTCAGAAAAACAGATTTCTTTGTAAATTACATAATAAATAAAAAACAAAGGCAAATAGTTTTTTCTTTGAAAATAATCTTATTGATTCAGAAAAAGTTTAGTAAAATGATTAAATTCAAAATTACGATTGTTTTGTAAAATTATGTCATTGATAAAAAAAAACAAGATTTTTTTTAAAAACATCAATTCAGCCAGAAAATTAATTAAAAATTATTTCATTAAATTCTGAAAAACTGAGAAGAAAAATGTAAATACCTCTTTAATTCAGAAAAATAATTTAATTCTTGTTTTCATTTAAGAAAATATGTCAGTAACTTTTTAACTAAATCGAATTAATTCAGAAAACTGGGCTTTCTTTTATCTAGAGAAAACAATCCGCCTCCGTAGTTCGCTGTGATTAATGTGAAGCAGGAGATTTTAATTCCAGCCCTGTTTAGAGACTCGACGCTCACACAGCTGATTAGTGACTGCAGTCAGAGTATCGTGTGTCCTCTTTAAGAGGACGATGCACAACCTTGACACACTAAGCCTGGTTTGGCCCTGCAGTTGGTTTAAGGAAAGACAAATACCACAGTTACATAATCAGAATAAGTGCTGCATCTACTTCTAACATTAAAATAACTCCTTCGTGACTGAAACTGGTCATTTGTTAAGTAGAAGAAGCATGAAGTGACTCCTTCCTGTCTGTCTTGGTCTGTCTGTCTCTCTGATCCATCGTCTTATCTAACACCCAGTCTGTTCCAAACCTTTCAGCCCTCTCCATTTTTCATGAAGGCTGACGGAGCTTTATGCAATCCTTTTCTACCGGATCACAAAACCGACTAAACCAAAAAACGAATTCTGGCAAAACTCACGTAAGAACATAAACTTAGTGGGAAACGTTAGAGATGAAGATGAAGGCCCATCATGTTGAACCAACCTGCAGGAAAAGCTTCATGTTGCCTAACCCTAACTTTATGAATAAGACCTGTAGAAACAGCTAGAATAAACCTACAGAGCAACCTACTGCGTATCCATAGTAACCTATCTAACTCGTCCTTTTAGACTCTGAGCTGAAAGCTGACAGCCAGATTAAAACTAAATCAGGTTTTACAAGCGAACGTATCATACAGAAAGTATCAGACTGTGTAGGTTAGACATCTTGTAGATCACATGAAGTACCTCCTTTACATCCAGGATGGTAAATAGCTTTTATGAGCTTGTCAAAGATGTGAAGTATTACAAAACTCATATTTACATGTGAACAGCATCCCTTAATTATTCCACAGATTTCCTGATGGATGACAAGTGTAAACTGAATTGCCTTCAATATTTTCTCCAACTTTCTTGTGCAGTCTATCATAAAATCTCTGGGGAGGGGGGGTATCATCAGTTAGCTGTTTTATTATATTTGCTTATTTGAATAAAGAAATCAAAGATTTGATGGAAAATTATTTTATTTTTCCCTTTTTTATTTTAAAGTATTTAAAAATTGTTGTTGGACTTTTCGGTCAAGAACATAAAACATAAATTAAATCTGGCTAATTTACATCAATAAAACAAATATCAGGTCTTTTGCAAATTCCCCATAAATATGAATTCAAACTGAGATTTAATACGTTTACTGTTAATGTGGAGGAGCGGATCAATGAGTTCAGCATCATCGTCTCTGTTTGATGGAATGAGAAAAGTAAAAAATAAATTCATTAAAAATGTAAATAGAAATATTTTTTTAATAAAATTAAAAAATTACCAAAAAAATATTTTACATTTAAGCATTTAAGAATATTTACCTATTAATCTTTAGTTTGAGATAAAAGGGAATTTCTCACCTCGTATGATGAACGATGGTGGACCTGAACCATTCTTTCTATTAACTGGCTTTATGAACACAGTCTTGTAAGTTTGACAAATGCAGATTTGTTTTTATTAGATCACAATAAACTAGATTGAATTCATAATGTCTATAAAGCGACTTGAGATCACTTGTTGTGAAATGGGACAAAGCAGGTAAAGCGGAGAAAGAAAGAAGAGTATAAATCATATTCTCTCTTCTTCTTGTTTTTATTCTTAATAATAATAAACTTGAATTAAATTGAACTAAAGTTTAAACATCATCTCCTTGTCCGATGCAGATTGATTCATCACCAAATGTCACTTTCATCCGATCATTCACAGTTATTTCGTATATTCAGCCCATTTTAACCCTGTTGGTCTACATTAGACTTTACTTCAGTTCCTGTTTCTCTCCATTCGTTTAATCTCTTTTGTTCCTCATTTTGTATTTTCATGAAGCTTTGCCGTCTTCCTCGGCATGTTTCCCTTTTATGAGCTTCCCATTTTCTTTGTTCTTGCTCTAAATGTCAGAGATAAACATCTTTTTCCACCAGAGGTGAATTATAATCCTTCCCCCTCCGCTAGGAGCTCTCAGGTGGTTAGAGGTTAAAAGCAGATCTTCCCGTCTTTATCTGGTCCTGTTCTAATATCCAAGCACAGCAGGAGAAACCTCGTCATGCTTCATTATGGACTCCATACTTTCCTTTTCTCGCTGCAGCATTTCGGACCAGCTGGAGGAATTTCAGTGATTAATTCTGGTTTTTCTGCCTCTGAGACAAGATGTTCCTCATTTCCAACACATAATCAATGTGATGCCTTTAATCAAAAAGAGTGGCTTTCATTTTGATGATGTCTACTTCCTGATTTATCATCATCAGCTTAACGAGGACTGAGACAGAATCCTGAGTCCAGATCATCAGACCGAGCAGACTCACCTTCACCCTGCGGCGCACACTCTCACGATGAAGGTTATCTTCATCTATTTCTGCCACTTCGTCTTCATCGCTGACCTCCCCAGTCAGAGAGTCCTCCCCCATCCCCCCGAAGCTCTCCTCCAGACCACCGATTCTCTTGGCTTTCAGAAGAATCTTCCCCTTCAGATCCTGACAGAGAGGTCAAATCAGATTATCTTCATGTTTGGTCGAAGCGATTGGCGTGGAGAAGATGGTCTCACCTCAGGAGACGGCAGCCCGACGGGAACCCTGCCCTCCAGGGTGCTTTTCAGCAGCTTGTCCCCCAGGATGTGGTTGAGGTGTTGGGCCATGACTCTCTGCTGCTCCACACTGCAGTGGTTCTCTATGGACAAGATGACCGGATATTCAGATACCTGGAGGAAGGAGAGTGGAGGGAGGTCATTTAACACTGGAGAGTGTTAATATAGAGGAAAGCTAATACAAGCATCACTGAAAGAGCTGCAGAGGGACAGACACGAGGTCATGAAGTCAGAATCTTCCTGCACGGCACATGAACCTGCAGCTTCATTGTGGACATCACTGCACGTATGTGATGCTTCATGAATTTACAACTAGATGCTGAGTGATCTGATGAGGCAGAACAATGAAGGCAGAAAGAACTGCACTGACAGCTAAAGACTCCACTGGGATTGTCTTTCCCAGAGAGTCTGGAATATTGGTCTAAAACATTCCCCTTGAAACAAAGAACTGCACCCTCTCTTCGAAATGTAATGACATCCCAATCTTAATCTGTAGGGTTTCATATGGAGTTGGTCCTCTCTCTGCAGCTATAACTGCTTCAGCTTCTCTGGGAAGCCTTTCCACAAGGTTTGGGAATGTGTTGATGGGAATTTTTTTGGCCATTTTTCCAGCAGCACATTTGTAAAGTCGAAGATCTGATGTTGAATGAGAAGGTCTGGTTCCCAGTCTTTGCTCTAATTCATCCCAAACGCGCTCTATCAGGTTGAGGTCAGGCTTCTGTGCAGGTTGATCGATTTACTCCATCCCAAACTCATTCATTCATGCCTCTACGGAGGAGAGAGACCATCCCCAAACTGTTCCCACAAACCTGGGAGCTTGAAATTGTCCAGGATGTCTTGGTTTGCTAATTTCTCTCATTCCACCCAGGGGTCCATGTCGGTACGAGACGGGTTGGACATTTTTTTGCATTTCCACGATCAAAAACTGGGAAGGGTGCCAGAATATCCGATCAGACCGGTCCTACTCTTTTGGGACCTTTCAATTGGGGTCCCAGTCTTACCGATCTGACCCTGAACGATCACGCTGTAATCTGTTGATTGGTCAAAAGAATCATCCCTTCCTGTACGACTTGGTAATAAGAACAAAATGGTGGATTTTTATTTGTTGTTTAAAGCCACATTCTCTGTCCACCGTTCTCCTTTCTTTCTGTGTCCCGTTCAATTCATCGCATCGCGCCGCTATGACGTCACACTATTACCTCGCTGATGCATCTTTAGCTATTCGGCTGATACTCTGCTTCCCAACGAAGTAGGCGTTGGTTCTGGAAACGCAACGGAGGTCAGGATTTACTGAACCAAACCATCCCGTACCGAGCCAGACCTCTAGGTGGAAATGGGACAAGGCCAGGCCTTAAAAAACAACCCGCATAATAATTCCCCCTCTACTAAACTTTAAACCTAGCACAAGTCAGGCAAGTATTGTTCTCCTGGTAATGTCCAAACCCAGACCCAGACCAGTCCACTGGATAACCAGACAGAGAAATCATCCCTGCTGCTCTGTAGTCTAGTGGCATACTTTACACAGAATCTGACGCTTTGCATTGCATTTGGTGATGTAAGATTGTGATGCAGCTGCTTGGCCATAAACTCATTCATTGTAGCTCTCTATGAACTTTTATTGAGCTAATCTCAATGGTTCTTACTTTGGTATGTATTTGCCAGCGTTGGTTTGTTTGTCTCTTAGCAACATAACTCAAAAGGTAAAGGATGGATTTTGATTACATTTTCAGGAAATCTCAGAAATGGAATAAAAGAACAACTGATTAGATTTTGGGGGTGATCCAGATCACCGTTGGCAAAAAATAAAAATCACAAAATGACATCATGGTCGATGTTATAATCCGACATTATTGGACCCGGATCATGTTGATATTCTGGATCTGGTGATCCAGAAGGTTCAATATATACTGTAGGTGGTACTCCGCGGGCTGTTTGGCCTTTTGGGGTTTTTCTCAGGGGAGTCACTCTATGGCTTGGGGTCTACGCTCTCTGAGTGCTCCTAGTTTTATTTGTATTATTTGTGAACTATATGATGGAGACGCCAACACATAATGGAAGAAACAAAGTCCATACAGAAAGAAGACGATGTATTGGAACAACAGATACTTCATGTTTACTTCACACCATTCAACCAATCAGAGGAAGCTGACGAGTGACGCTACCTTGAAGGCGTAGCTTCCCATAGCAGTCACCACATCTTTGAAGAATATCTTGGAGGTGAAAGTGTGTCCATGATAGACGATGGGTTCTCCGTTGGCACCATCCCAGCAGTCCACTTCCACACATCGGCAGCCGCGACTCAGAGCCCTGAGCAGCCGGGACAAAATCATCTTTCACGCACTAATTGTTTCATTCAGGGTCACAGGAAGGTAGAATACTCTGTACGCTCAGTTCATCTGGTTGTTAATCCCAATATTAGACTGGTGAAACAGAATTAATCACTTAAAATCTATTTGACATCAGCACTTCCAGCCGGTTTGGAACAGTGGAGGCTAAATATGGTCACAGGAAACCTCGTTACTTACTGATGCATGGCAGATAGAAACCTCAGGTGAACACATTACGTTGAACAGAAACTAAAGGTTGTGAAAATCTCCGTCCTCCCCATGATCCAGATAAAGCTCCTTTAGCAGCAATTAGTTGGAGTGATGGTTTTCTGCTGGAAAACTGCAACCTTTCCATTCAGGTCATCTTTGTCCAGTCTTTACTTACCGGCCTGTCATGAACTTTAACATTGAACATGCTAACTGAGGCCTGGAGTTTACAGTTTCTCTGAACATTAAACGGGCTGACCTTTGGCTGAACTTGCTGAGACATCCACTTCTGGGAAGAATGTCTACCACTTTATAAAATAATGGACTCTAGATAGTTTGGAAAAGACCTTTTTAACCCGCCCCAGATTGACTCTTTCCTCTTTGGCATTGCGTTAACACATGGGGTAGACACAGCTTTTCCACAAACTCATTCGGACTGTTAGTTTTTGTTCAACAAATGGTGTCACCATTGACTGTATATTAATGCACGGCGCCTCTGTGACGTCACCTGAAGGTTTCTGAAGAGCTGAATTCAAGCTCGGTGGAGGGTTTCCATCGTCGCCGTCTTGGCAGCGTAAATTGGAGCTAACGGGAGCTAACCAGCTAACGGAGGAAGGTGGGCTAAAGCTAAAGCACGCTGTTAGCTGCTAAAACCCTGGCTGTGCTACCGTCTGTCTCCTTGCTGCCGGATATCTGACACCTGTCAATCAAAAGAACCCTGATTATAAAAAATGTCACGATTAAATAACATCTAAACGGATGAGTTATAAATAAATTCCCTCCCCCCACAGTTGTCACGAAGGTAAACTTTAACTATAAAAACCTAAAATGGTTTTTTGAACCAGGCTGTAAACATGTTTATTTCTGCTGTGAAGTTGGCCTTTTTAACATGGGAG
>JAOXYM010000026.1:1494214-1506322 GCA_028567055.1 Leptatherina wallacei | reverse complement strand
TGTGTGTGTGTGTGTGTGTGTGTGTGTGTGTGTGTGTGTGTGTGTGTGTGTGTGTGTGGTGTGTGTGTGTGTGTGTGGTATAAAATAGTATTGTAGGAAGGAGGATAGACCCGAGACAAACATTTTTGAAACAAGGTTTTTTAGGACTCTTAAAGTGTCTACTTAAGATTTTTGCTTGTTGCCTGGGTCAACTCATGTCCCATGGGGGTCTTTTGGTGGCAATTTTGGATTTGTTTCTACATGAATGCCTAAAATTTTCATAACTGCTAAACCAGACATCATACAAAGACAAATGAACACTTTTCGGATAAATATGAGCTTTCCATTTGATTCCTTCCTACTAGACTAAAACTGCAGAGAGACAACAAGATAATTAATATAAACACTCCTAATCCTGAGTGTTTGAATAAGAAGGAAATGTTTTCTCTTTTAGCTTTTGAGGGTTTTTTAATTCTAAATTAAATAATTTATTAATCTGTTTTCATGGACTGAATCCATTATTTCCAATTAAATTGATCAGTATGAAATTTATCCTGACAAAACAAACTAACCTTGAAAATTCAGCCTCATTCATCAGAAAATTAGACCGTAAACTAGTTTTAAAAAAAGAGAAAACACACGTACATGATTGTAGCATCCTCTTTTCTTTTAACAAGTGTCTGCAAATGTCTGGGAAGTGAGGAGACCAGTTGCTGGAGTTTTAGGAGAGGAAAGTTGTCCAATTCTGGTCTGATATCAGGATGCTAGCTGCTCTACAGACCTGGACCTTCATCATGATGCTCCAGATGTTTGGTACTGGCTGCAGGTTTGGACTGCAGGCAGGCCAGTTCTCCTGTTCAGACAGACAGACAGACAGACAGACAGACAGACAGACAGACAGACAGACAGACAGACAGACAGACAGACAGACAGACACTGTCTGACTGACTTTATTGATCTCCGTGGAGAAATTCATTTAACCCGCATTTGTGAATTTCAGATTGAACCATGTTCACAGACAGTGATTTGTAGAAGTCTTCCTGAGTCCTTGCAGTGATTTTTCTGTAGAGAATCATGTCTGGTTTTAATAGAATGCTACCTGAGGAACCCAAGATCACCAGCATGTAGTTTAACCTTATGCCTTGTCCCACACACACAGAGCTTCCTCCTGATTCTCTGAATCTTTTGATGATATTATGGACTGTAAACGGTGGAATCTGACAACATTTAGACCCAATATGTTTCAGATTGGTGAACATTCGCCCATCTGAGAGACTCTTCCTCTCTGAAATGCTCCTTTTATACCCAGTCATGTTACCAAAAAAGCTGCTGCTTGTTTCATATGAAATTTTCGGATGATGCTGTGAAGACGAGTTGTGTCCAATACTAGTTTTCATTTGTGACTCTTGCTTATTTCCTCTTTCAACAGTATCAAAATTTTTCTCTTAAACAATGTATTACTTGACACGCACACGCGCACACACACACAAGTCTATGATATAATCATCGTTTGTGTGCATGTTAGTCACATCGTAGCCTCACTGACTTCAGCTCTTCTGTCAAACCTTATGCAGCTGAATCCCTTCTTGGAAAGTCTGAACATTCCCAGTTTTTCTGTTGATGGGACATGGGGAGGGTTTTAGACGCCATCTGGTGGCTGTCATCAAACATCTACAGTAAACATTCAGGTCTTGTTCTGGTCAAGGGACGAGTTCATTGTCCTCAGCACTAAAAAAAAAATATGTCAGAAGTTAACCATATTTTGTCAAAAACATGACAGAGTCACATTCAGAGGGAAAACACACAGCAATAGACAGAGTCAGAGGAACAGCTGACTACTGACAATTCTTTAGGATCGTGGTTGACAAGCAGTTTGGAGAATAAACTTTAAGAGTTGAAAACATGTTTTAATGAACTCTGAAAGAACAGTGAACAACATGAGCTTTAAGAGCTTCTCCTTCCTCCGTCAGTAAATCTTCATCGGGTGTTTAACCTGTTCTAAGTTGCTTTTTTAATTAGGAAATTGATTTTGCATGTATGCAATATTACGTGTTAAATTTGTATAGTATTTAACTTTGCTTTTTCCATATTCAATGTTTAAGCAAAACTTGGTTGAATACATATGAAAAGGTTAATTGTTTTATCTGGAGGAAGATTTTTTAACAAATATCAATGTTGGACCACTGTGTATTTGATTTTGACACCCCTGCATCCATCTATCTTCTGCTACTTCTCTGGGATTGGGTCGCAGAGATAGTAGCCTGACCCAGACTTCCCTCTCCAGAGCCAAGAGATATAATACCTCCAGCATGTCCTGGGTCTACCCCGAGGTCTCCTCCCGGTGGAACGAGCCTGAAATACCTGCCTAGGGAGGCGTCCAGGAGCCATCCTAACCAGATACCCGAACCACCTCATCTGGCTCCTCTCGATGCGGAGGAGCATCGGCTTTACTCTAAGCCACTCCCAGATAACCGAGCTTCCCATCCTATCTCTAAGGGAGAACCCGGCCACCCGTTTGTATACACGATCTATTTCTTTTGGACACTACCCAGAGCTCGTGACCATAGGTGAGCGTAGGAACGTATATCGACCAGTAAATCAGGTCGATCTACGCCTTTGGGCTCAGCTCCTTCTTCACCACGACGGACCAATGCAGAGTCCACATCACTGCAGACAAGACCCCAAGATACTTGAAATCCTCCACTTGGGGCAGGATCTCATTTCCCACCCGGAGGAGACACTCCACCTTTTTCCAGCTAAGGACTATGGATGAATTTGGAGGTGCTGATTCCCATCCCAACAGCCTCACACTAGGCGAAAGCTGGAGATCACAGCCCGATGAAGCCAGCAGAACCACATCATCTGTAAAAAGCAGAGACCCAATCCTGAGGCCACCAAACTGGATCCCCTCAACACCTCGGCTGCACCTAGAAATTCTGTCCAGAAACATTATGAACAGAATCGGTGGAAAAGGGCAACCTTGGTGGAGTCCAATCCTCACCGGAAATGAGTCCGACATTGCGGACCAAGCTCTGACACCGGTCGTACACGGACCGGACAATTCATAAAAGAGGGTCCGACTCTCCATATTCCCAGAGCACACCCCACAGGAGTCCCCTAGGGACACGGTCGAACGCCTTCTCCAAATCCACAAAGCACAAGTAGACTGGTTGGACAAACTTCCATGCCCCCTCCAAGACCTTGAAGAGGGTGTAGAACTAGGCCACTGTTCCATGACCAGGACAAAAACCTCACTGTTCCTCCTCAATCTGAGACTCCTCGGATTGAGGAGCAGCAGTGGGGTTTTTGTAGTCGAGTGTTGAAATTTAAAATTGAGTCAAGTCGAGGTAGTGGAGTGACCATCTAATGGTCCCTCCTCTCCAGGACCCCTGAATACACCTTTCCAGGGAGGCAGAGGAGTGTGATCCCCCTGTAGTTGGAGCACATCCCCCCTCCTGAAGAGAGGAACCACCACCCCAGTCTGCCAGTCCAGTGGCACTGTCCCCGATGTCCATGCATTTCTGTAAACATCTGTAGACAATGTATCCAAGACAGCCCCACAGCATCTAGAGCCTTAAGAAACCCAGGGCAGATCTCGTCCACCCCAAGGGCCTTGCCACTGAGGAGCTTTTTAACGACCTCAGTGACCTCAGCCACAGAGATAGGAAAACCCACCCCAGGGTCTTCCAGCTCTGCTCGCTCTTCTGAAGGCATGTTGGTGGGATTGAGGAGGTCTTCAAAGAATTCCTCCCATCGACCCACAACGTCCCGAGTCGAGATCAGCAGCCCCCCATCTCCACAGTGTTGATGGAGCACTGCTTCCCCTTCCTGAGCCGCCGGATGGTGGACCAGAACCTCCTTGAAACAGTCTGGAAGTTATTCTCCACGGACTCTCTGAATTCCTCCTATGCCAGAGTCGTGCTCCGTTTAGCCTGCTGATACCTGTCAGCTTCCTCCAGAGTCCCACAGGCCAAAAAGGCCTGATAGGAATCCTTCTTCAGCTTAACAGCATCCCTCACTGCCGGTGTGTATGATTGTCTGATATATGCCAAAGCAAATGAAACCTCCTCGGATCACTGAAGCTTCTTATTTCATAGGTAATGTGAAACTTTGGCCGTGGCATGGCAGGGTTCACGGGTACACGTGGTGGCATCGGTGTCTTTATATACCACGTGTTTTGGATATATTTTTGTACTTTCTCATCACCTCTCCCAACTTTTAATTAAAGCTATCCATTCAACCTCGCGTCAGTGAAGATGCGAAAGTGACAACTTTCCACTTCATGCTTTTTCATGTTAACCACGCCCATTTCAAATGTCAAACCAATCTTCTCAGAGCCTGGCAAGGAGAAAGTTTTGCCAGCCCGATCTGTCAAGAACGGTCATCAAACCCAGACTATAAAAAATATGAAAAGCCCTTCCGTTACGTGATCCGTAGGTTTCTGAACAGATGAATTGTGGCTCGTCGCCATTTTGGAAGCTTCACGAGTCTCTTGAATACAAAAATGGTGCTGAGAGTGTGGGGACGGATCAAACTCTGAGCTGCCTGTAGCTACGAGCTGACAGAGCTAACCTGGAGCTAACAAGAGCTATCCACCTAACAGAGGTAGGCAAGCTAAAGCTAAGTTGCGCTGTTAGCTGGCTAAAAACCGTAGTTGTACCCTCTGCCTCCTCGCTGCCGGATATCTGGCACCTGTCAATCAAAAGGACACGTCCCTAATTGTGAAGAATTTCCAGATTAAATATCATCTAAACGGATGAGTAATAAATAAATTCCCCCCCACAGTTGTCATAAAGGTAAACTTGACCTATTAAACCTAAAATGTTTTTTGTACCAGGCTGTAAACATGTTTATTTCTGCTATGAAGTTGGCCTTTTTAACATGGGAGTCTATGGAGACTGACTCCTTTTGGAACCAGCACCAGTGGATGGGGGGCAACTGCAATTTTCGGCATTTCCGCATAGGTTCACATTTCTCCACTTGCCTCCACCTAATTTTGTTCTCCTGGTCTCGAGAACAAGAACAAAGTTCTCGCTTCTCATGGAGCATGTAACAGCCTTGAGGGATCCCGAGGTTGTTCTGGACTTTCCCTCAGTCTGACAGGACCTTAAAGGTTGTAGCGCACCCTAAAATGTGTTTTTTGATAAATGAAAAACATATTATTACTTTATTGTGATGAAAACCACCTATACTGTTAAAATTTGTATTTTTAAAATTTCTTTAAAAATCTGGATTTTGTGGGTCACCTCACAGTTTGTGGCGTTTTTCAAAATGTGGTAGTGGATGGTTTAACTCAAAAGGAGGGGGGTAGTTACACTTTAATAATCTGTCAGTGTTTTTCTAATTTAAACTTCTGTTTTTATTTTGTAATGACTGTTCAGACACCTGATATTCAAATTTTTGAAAATAAAGGAATGAACAATTGACGCTGGAGGAAATTACATCTTCATAAGGATAAGGATGTCACATAGGCCTGTCCGTATACCGGTTCGTACCGAAAACCGGTGCTTATTTTTGCTATGATATAAATTTTTCATATACCGCCACACTGGTTAATAGCGCCGACGACGTCCAGAACGTAGGCAGCTGGGAAGTGTTTCAGTGGGGACCGATTTCACCACTGGACACAAACACCCCAGCACATGAAAAGGAAAGTTTTGAACTTAGACAAGCTGCCAGTGAGAGTGAAACACGAGTTATTGACTCAGAGGAACTAGTTCCATAAAGAAGAGCCACGTCTGTGGTTTGGAAGTTCTTTGGCGTTTATCCAGTTCCGCGCTTGAAAACCGGCCGCGCGCATGAAAATGGAGCGCGCGCACGGTAAACACGCGCGTGCACGTGATTCGCGCGTGTAAACTTGTACCCGCGAGTGAAAACTCGCGTCGCGAGGAGGTATTTCTGCTCTGACAGGGAACAACAGAGTATTTGTAAGCAGAGAATCATCCTGGTGAGAGTCCATCCATCATCCATCCATCCATCATCCATCCATCCATCATCCATCTATCCATCCACTGTGTCACACAAGAGGAACAATGACCTCCCGCTGGTGACGAGCACGCTCTCAGTTCTGTCACTGCACGTTTCAACATATTGTGTTGCATAGTTGAATGGAGGGAAACTTTACACTTTTCAATATTAACAATTTGTGCTGGTTGTTGGTTTACAAAGAATCTATTAGATTCCTTCCCTGGTTTATTAGCAGGTGAAACAGCTCATAGGATGTTCAGTGTTCAGTGATTATTCAAACTATGTTAAATAAAAAATTTCTATTTTGACTGCAACCGTTATCATTCTAACTTAACTTAATTACTGTCTGCTACCCTATTGGTAATCTTTATTTTAAGGGGTCTTGCATTTGCCTGTCTGGACATGGAAAAAAACATGATACAGTCCTTATTACAGTAAAATGGGCCATTTAAAGCCCAAGTGCAGAAATTCTTTTTTGGAAGATGATGTGGGTAAAAACACTCTTGTATCTAAAAAAATTAAAAATAAACGTCATATACTGTAAAACCAATCTGATTTTTTTTAAAAACGTGATATGAAAATTTTGCCATACCGCCCAGCCCCAATGTCACATCAATGACAGGCCTGCAGCTACAGGGACAGTGAAGGCAACACGGCAGACACACAGAGAGCTAAATGGAGTAAACATTATAAATGTTATAGATAATTGATGTTACATCAAAGGTGATCTATGAGCAGTTGTTGACTTTCAAGTACTCTCTTTGTAATCTGTAGACATTTTCAGATTTGAAAGATCATTTCTCTTTTCTTTGATTCTATATCTGACTATTTCTCTGATTCTCTTTCCAGTTCTTTCTCTGATTCTTTTCGGATTTTTCTTTGATTCTCTCTCTGATCTTCATTCCATCCTCTCTGCCTCTCCTTAATCATTCCTTCCTCTTTTTTCTTTTAGGAAAGAGTTTCACGCTGACAATCACCGTGTTCACCAGCCCTCCGCAAGTGGCGACATATCAGAGAGCCATTAAAATCACAGTGGATGGTCCCAGGGAACCACGACGTGAGTCATCCCGACACACCAACACTGCTCATACAAACATGATGTCCTACAGATTTCAGTTTGATCTCATTTTATTTCCCAGTTAGATTCATGGACAGCTGACAACATTTATCAGACCACTGCAGTACCAGCATAGATCCTCTGCAACTGATTTAATTCTGACTGAAGCGGATCAGTCTTGAAAACTCTGATGATGTTTAAAACAATCCTTATATAAAGTACGGGACATGATATGCATAACTGTTATGCACCAATATAGCAAAACCTCCATAAAAACCTGGGAGTCATTTTTGACAGTGCCTTTCGACAAACATGTTGTTTGTTGAAAGGTTTGTCTGAGTTTTTATCATCTCAGAATTCTTGCAAAAGTCAAGCATTTTCTTTCTTTTTCTGATTTTGAAAAAGTAATTCACACTGTTACTTCGTCTACACTTGACCTCTGCAACAGCCTTTACTCAATTGTGAGCCAGTCCTTCATGGGCCATCTGCAGTTGGCCCAAAATTATGCTGTTTGCATATTAACTGGCACTCGGAAGACTGACCACATCGCACCTGTTTTAGCTTCTTTGCACTGACTACCTGTTAGTTTTAGAGTAGATTTTAAGATTTTGGGCCGAATCTATCAAAGGTTTGTGCGTTAAATAGCACAAAAACATGTTTCAGCTGATTTACTGAGGAGGATTGCACCTTTTACACGCAAAACAACACCCGCACTCCATTTAGCACGTTTACCTTGAATGAATATGCATTCTGGGCGTTTTTTTGCCAGAACGTGCAAAATACTGGGAGGAGTAGATGCAAATAAATCAGCTTTGCACGCGCAATGTGATTTACTAAAAGTGCGATCGTGTTTCGGCGCCTATATTTAACACTTTGAAAAGCAGGAGCAAACTGGCTGCACCTTCTGGAAGAGAGCGGAAACGGCCCAGTTCTTCAGGACTGCAGACGCATCAGTCTGAGTCACAATGTTTTCTGATGATCGGGGGAGGCAACGCATTTAGTTTTCATTCTTTAATTCAATAACAATCAACACAACAAACAAACACCACAATTCAACCTGAGTTTATATAAATGAAACAGAAGATTCACAGCGTAGCTCAATGGTAATTAAATCTGACATTAATTATTTCTTTCTATTTTCCCTTTTTGCTTGTGTCACATTTTTGACTTGAATAAGCACAGTGCTCCTCCACGCTGAATGAGAGCTGTGTGCTGGTGCTTCCAGAGCGCAGCTGTCATTCCTCTACCTCCTGTGTGCGCTCTTTCCCTCTCCAAGTCGCTCGAGACCTGCTGGTATCGAGAGCCCCACCACCACCTGAACCCCACCTCTGATCCCTCTCATCGGGACATTAATGACCATCATTACTTCAGATGCTGTGGGCCAGTATCCCGCCTCACTGCAGTGTCACAGAAGATGCACTTTGTAGTAGATGTCAGACCATCTTTAAGGTTTACAGGCTATTTGATTCGTACCGGCAGCAACTTCTTATCCTTGACCTCATAAACTAGCAGCTTTTGAGGCTCTGCAGGGATGTTGTATTATTTTAATTTAATATATATATTTTTTTTCATTTTCCCTTTTTTGTCTTTTCCGCTAATATCTCCATCTTCACCGGGTCAATTTCATTTTGCGCTTTTTTCTGTCCAAACTCGCAGTGTTGTAAACTACAAAACACGCAAAACCCTCATTTAAACATGGAGTCTCCAACACGTTTGCACCTGCCAACATTTGCACAATCAATCTTACTAAATCACCCGCAAACCATGGCTCAGCCCCACACGCAAAATTCTAGGTTGCATGGGCAAATTACTACATGCAAATTGGGATCTTAGTAGATCTGGCACTTTATTTTTATTGTTTGTTTTTAAGTTTTTAAAGGGGACATATTATGCACTTTATTCCCAATCTGAAACAATTCTTTGATATCTAAATGAATTGTCAGAGCCGTGGTTTGAAAAAAATAAGCCTACTAGAGTGCTACAGTTATCCACCCGTTATTTGCCCTTTATTTTCCTTCTTCTGAGACTAGCTTGTCAAAATGGGCGGGCCCTTCAGGGAGCCGAGCAGCTGATGGCTCTGCCCATCACTCCACCCCTGTGCGCTGTAGCTGAGATGATTGACAGCTTAGGCTTCAGAGGTAAAACAGCTGAAAGTAAATAAGGAAGCCGTTGACTTCCTTGTTACTGCTTCCTGGCGGCTGAAGAGGGGCGGAGCCAACATGTCGCACCAGCAGGGGGAGTTACTGAACTAATCCCTATGTCACATTGTGTAGGAAGTGAGAAACGTCCTGCTTAAAAACCCGATTTCAAAGACAGATATACCCTAATTACATCCCGTGGTTGTTTTTTAGAAGAGTTTTTGGTCGGTTCGTGACTTAGAACACCATAAGAGACATTTGTAAGCACTTAGAAAAGGGATTTTTGCATAATATGTCCCCTGTAAACGGGCTAGCGCCTTCTTATCTTGCCTATTTCTTAACCCCACATGCTCCCGCTAGATTGCTGAGGTCTGCTGACCAGTCACTTCTTGTTGTCCCGAGGTCCAGGCTGAAATTAAGAGGGGCAGAGCTTTTTCTGTTGTCGCCCCCAAATTATGGAACAGCCATATAGGACCTCACCAACTGCGGACATTTTTAAATCCTGTTTGCTGACTTTTTTTTTTCTCTTGCTTTTAAGCCAGACTGATCTTTTGCATTTTTTTTTTTGCTGATTATTTGTTTCATGCTTGTCTTTTTATAGTATTTTATTCCACTTAAAACTGTTTATTGTTAAATACATTTTTATATCTAATTTTTATTTCTATTTTATCACTCTCAGTTGTGCAGCCCTTTGGTCAACATATGTTGTTTTTAAACGTAATTATAAAAAAAAGTTGACTTGACTTGTTATGTTTAAATCTAAATGTTGCATCATAATTACATGATGGTGAATTTTGGATAATTTCAGGTTTAAATTCAAGAGATCTGGGGTTTATTCTGGTCTTCATGAAGAAGAAACGATTTAGCTAATTTACATCAAAAAGTCCAATCCACACACTGAAACTTCCCCATCTTATAAATAGTTAATTTTATAATTAAAAAAAATAAGTTTAACCATCAGACGCAGTGATACTTTGAATTTGTCTTAACTGATTATTTAAACTTTTATTGCACAATATTTCATCTTTGGGGATGGGATACAAATTTAATTTCTGGAATTTTATCTTTATGATGGATTTTTAAGTCAACTGTGATGTCACTGCCTGGGTGCTTTTCACAGTAATACTTTGATTTGGTTACTTAAATAAATGGCTCAATATATAAATTAATTTATTAATGTATAATATTTTAAATTAAAAAAACTATTTTAATATTAGTTCTAAGAAGTTCACATACAGAGGAGTTGGTATCAGGAAGTAAAGTTCAAATCCAATTCATTATATCATTATGATCCAGACCAATTCAATCCCATTCATTATATCATTATGATCCAGACCAATTCAATCCCATTCATTATATCATTATGATCCCATCCAGCCCCATTCAGTTTAGACTCAGGACAGAACCTAAACTGAATGACAAACTCTCCATTAAGTCAAACAGGAAGCTGATGAAATTGACTTCCAGTCGCCTCACTATCATGAAACTTGGCAAATCCTACATGAAATAAAATGGAAAGCAAAGACAGTTGTGGATTTAAATGTTGGTTGATAACAAGTCCAAGTGATGAAAATTGAGTCATGTTGGTCACATGTCAGGAAGCCTGGTCAGCTGTGAATAACCATCAGCCAGCTATTACAACACACACACTTCCTTGCAATGGGGGAAGTGTGTGTAACTGGACCTCAGGTCTTTGAAGTGTGCCATAGACACATGACTTACTACCACCATAAGCATTGTGTGTGCACACACACACATACAGGTACATCCACGTTTGCAGCACGTCTTCAGATACCATCAGCAAAAAATGCCGGGTTAATCTTTTATCTCCATCAGAACTGTTGGAGGAAGTCTTGCAGAGAGTAATCAGATTACAGCCAAAGCTGCAGCATCTGGTAAACATGATCAATGACAACCTTTTGTTTCGCTTCAGGTCACCGCCAGAAGCTGGACGAGGTCAAACCCGGATCGCTGGCTTTTTCAGAGAGGCTAACAGAACTGGAACAGCTAAGACGGAGCTCCATGAGGGTCACTCCTCCTCATCATCATCATCACCATCATCATCATCATCATCAACCATCTGCCAACAGTCGCCAGTCTGCAGCTCTGAGCTCTGCTACATTCTCTAGCCCCACACACTCCCAGATATCTGCTGGTAAGACCAAACAACCCCGTTGTCCATGTTATGCTAAACCTTCTGTTCTTCTACTGATCATATATCAAAGAAATATCTGGGTGATCCTAATTCAGCTATAAAATATAGTTTTATATTCAGTTTCTCTCTTTTTTTTTCATTTTTAACCTGCTGCTACATAAGCCCCGTTTTCACCGAGGCGTCTGGCTCAATACGATGCAGGTCGGTTCTTTTTGGAGTCCTAAACTTACCGTTCCAAACCTAAAGGGTAGAGCTTGACACACTGCAATCTGCTAATTGGATGAGAAAATCATCACTTTCCGTGCGTCTCAGCAATAAGAACAAAATGAGAACAGTACCGTGTTTGATTTTGTTGTAGATTGATTTTTGTTGTTAAAGGGACAGTGAGGCTGAAGTCTTACGAAGCACTGAACAAGTTTGACACATCTGCCATGAAATCGAATCACTGCTTCAAAGCATTTCATCCAAACAGCGACATCTGCTGGCTGTGACTGTGTGACACATTTGAGGGAAAGCACTGGTTTCATTACCCCATAGATGTTGTGGGTCTCTCCGTCTTATCTTTCACTCTGTGTTTGACCCTTTAAAGCCTGACCCAAGTTTCATCCTTTTAATCTGACGTTTTATTTAACATTCATTGTGATATGTCAAAATGATTGTAGTGTAGTCTAGGGGTGTCAACGTTTACAGTTTTTTCTACACGTGTAACCGGGACTTCTAACCGACGTGTACACGGTTACCAAGGGGCAACCTGCCGTTCGAAAAAAGGAAGCCTATGCGGAAGTGCCAAAAATTGCAGTTCCCCCCTCCTC
>JAOXYM010000026.1:677899-688588 GCA_028567055.1 Leptatherina wallacei | reverse complement strand
CTCCACTTGATACCCTTTTGTTGCAGCATTCTTTCAATCCGTGCATGATTCAAAGATGAAAGCGCTTCCCTAAGTTCACGGTCTGCTCCCACAAAGTTAGTACCATTATCTGACCGGATATGAGAGACTTGACCTCTTCTGCAGATGAACCTACGTAGTGCATTGATGCAAGCATCCGTATCCAAGGAGTTAGCCACTTCCAAATGAACCGCTCGACTTGATAAGCAGGTGAATATCACGCCATAGCGCTTGACTGTACTCCGTCCCCTTCTCACCTCTATTGGTCCAAAGTAGTCGACGCCCACGTTGGTAAATGGGGGATGGTCAGGGAGAATCCTTTCCTTTGGCAAATCAGCCATCTTCTGCACCATCATCCGGGCATTATATCTTTTACAGATACAACATTCACTCACAATCCGTCTCACAGCTGAACTGGCGCCTGTAATCCAGTATTTTCTCCTCAGTGTGGACAACATGTGGTTACGACCACTATGGCCAAGCCGTTGGTGAATGCCAATACTAATGTATTGATCCTTAGATAAGATCAATGGATGCTTGAATTCCTCTGGTAGAGAGCCTTTAGCAAGTCGTCCTCCAACTCTTAGAAGCCCATCCTCCAGACAAGTGTCGAGTTTAAAGAGGACACTGTCTGCTCACAACACCTTTCCCAGAGGACAAATCAACAATCTCATCACTAAATCTTTTCTGCTGATCATCATGATGTATCAAACGATGGCAACCTCAGCATCACTCAGATCTTCTGTTGACAAAACTCGTCTTTTAGGTAAGCCAACATCCTGCTTGCATGCAATAGAAGCCTCTGAATCCCTTTTCTGGTGAATCATGCTCAGAAGTGTGCCTTTTACTCTAAGAAACCAGGCCACAGATACTTTCAATTTCCTCCAATCTGAAAAGGGGGAGATGAGACGATCTGTAACATCCAGTGACTTCTCTACGGTGACTGCATTCACCACAACTTGTTTTTTGACCTCCAGGTCATCTGGTTTCACCGTAGTATCCACCATGTTAGCTGGCCATTCCTCCTCTGGCCTACACAGGAACTTTGGACCAACTATCCACCTGCAGCCGTTAGTGAAGCCTACCGCTTTAACACCTCTGGATGCCTCGTCTGCTGGGTTTTCCTTGGAGCTGATAGTATCGCCACTGACAAAGGCTGGTTGCTCCTCTTATAGTTGATATTCGATTTGCCACAAATATGTGGAAACGCTTTTCCTCATTCATTATGTATTTAAGCACAGATGTGCTGTCTGTCCAAAAGATTCTGCAGTGGGACTCGCAGCTCTTCCTTCAGCATCAGATCAACTCGAACTGCCAAAACAACCGCGGTCAGCTCCAAACGAGGGATGGCAACAGATTTTAGAGTTACTCTTGCTTTGCAGACCAAGAATGCAACATGGGTGTGGCTTTTCCTGTTTTGCATCTTTAGGTAAGTAACTGCTCCATATCCTGACTCACTAGCATCTGAAAAGTGATGAAGTTGGGCATACACAATGTCTCCAAAGCCTTTAGGTTTAATGCACCTCTCAACTTTAAATTCAGACAGAGCGTCCAACTCCTCCAACCACCTGATCCACTGCTTCAAGATATTTTGGGTCACAGTGACATCCCATCCAAACTTCCTCCTACAAAGTTCTTGTAGCAAGATCTTGGCTGGTAATAGGACGGGTGCAATAAAACCGAATGGATCGTAAACTGAACTTGACACAGATAACATTGCACGTCTGGTAGGTGACCTTTGTTGAGCCTCCATTTTGAATTGGAATGTGTCCGTCTCAATACACCATTGCAGTCCAAGAGCTCGTTCAACAGGAAGCTGTCTTGTTCAGAAGAGAAATCAAGCCAGTAATTAGCTCAAGACCAAGGCTTGCTCTGGGGCCACTTAGTGGATCAAACTGTGCCTGTACTTGTTCCATCACACGATCAGCCATGGAGAAGTCAATGTCTGCCACAGATATGCTCTCTGGCCACTGAAGCAGTTCTCCCAGCTCATCTGCCCCATCACCGCCAGGAGCAGTAACACCAGCCATGCCAACAGCAGTGTTTATAACACACACACATCATCACCATGATCAGTTCCCACAGATGTTGCTCAAGGCGGCCTCAAACAAAAACCTGCAGTGGGTTCTGGTGTCTCTCCGTTCACAGGCCATGATTATTCTACTGTTTTGTAAAGTCACTCAAGTCTCTGCTGATCCTTGGCAGAAATATGTAATGTAGCGCCCAGAGATGCATGTAAATGTCAATGATGTCGTCTTCCTCCAGGTGGCGAAATAAGTCATAGTAGACGTTCGTTTCACCGCACCAAAGATCACACTAGAGCCTTTCGATGCGTTGATTGTGTTCCTTCCTCTTAGGTCACTACCACAGTCAAGGCCTCTGAAAATGTTCATCGTCAGCCAGACATCATTGTTATCTCCTCTCTGTTCGGACAAGGGAGGGTACACCATAGTTGAGCACTGATGAAGAATGTCAACTCTGTACTGATGTGGTTGTTATTGGAGGCATGAAGGAACACCACAAAGCGACTGTATCCATCAACACCTCCATGTATGACTACCCTCCACCTGGAGCCATAAAACAAAAAGAACATGCTTGGAAATGGAAAATAGACTCCAACTGAACAACAAATCTTTCTTTTGGAAAGTTTTAGCCCGTCGCCACCAAAGAAGAAGTGGTGCTGGTTGGTGCTGGAGCTAGAGCCTTAGCTGGTTCAACTTCGGTGCTTCCAAAGAACCAGTTTTGCTTTCAACCAAAAGAGCCAGGCCAGTGCTGCTTCATTAAGTCATCTTTAAGCAACTGAATACACTGGATTTAATAAATTAAAATGCAGATTTTTGGGGGTCACCCATTAATACTGCATTTCAGCTCCTGATTCTGGTCCCGGAAATCTTTCTTCAGCTTCAGTGTTGACCAGCTGGTCGATGCTACGTCCGTAACGGCTGCAGCGTCTCCCTCTGCAGCTGCTCAAAGACGAGCTTCGTCCAACTGGTCCCGTACAATTTATTTGGGATTTTAAAACTGGTGTGATGTGTTCAGATCTCTTAGTCCTGGTTAAAACTCTAGCAGCAGCATCTGGATGAGCTGCAGATGTTTAATGCTCTAATGCCTGGGGCCCTGGGCCCTGTCCCGTGGCTGCGGGGGGCTCTGGCTGGGGCCTCCCTCTGCCGCCTTCCCAGATGGGTGTGTGGTCATCTCCTATATATATATATATATATATATATATATATATATATATATAATGTGCTTTTAAACATCAGCGTTTGCTTCTTTCAGGTTCTAGCTAGACTTGCTCTGCTGCTGAGTTTACAGGAAACTAGCAGAACTTTTTCCACTGAGAGCACTTTGATGATATGCTCCCCCCCCGGGGCCCTAAAACAAAGAAGCTGCTGTTTGAGGGCCAAGTGTCGACCTGCTGTCAACAGCCACAGGTCAAAGGTCAGCGCAGGTAAACGGAGGGAAAACTGAGCAAACCTTCAGTCCCAGCAGACAGAGCTGGAAGCCCCGACATCACAGCCTCGCATCCAGAAACAGGTAGGAGGACTTTCACACAGCTATTATAAGATAAAGATTTCCTCTGTTGATGTTGATAAAGTTGAGTTTGAAGCTTAAAGAGCAGATCTAAGTTTAGGGTCAGGGTTTCTGCAGGACGTGGTTGCTACTCTGACATCACATGGTCCGTCCGTGTTCAGGTCCATCATGACAAGACGTCTTCGTATCGTGCTCATCCTGCTGAACGTCATCGTGCTGCTGCTGATTCCTGCAGGTGAGATGCAGCAAACATCCATCTAAACGTACTAAACGTACAGAGAAGACGGACCTGCCTCGTAAAACCAGGATCACATTCTTTTAACCAGAAATCTGTCTTTTTATAGATGCTGTGAGTCAAGTTTTTACCTTCAGACCAACAAAGTTTAGTTTAAAGGCCTCGAACCTCAGATGCTGTGTTTATAACCTTTAAATTTAACTTGACTCAGGGTTCAGATCGCACTCCTTCTCTTTGACCAGATCTTGTTTCAGTATTTTGAGGTGAAAGATTTTTTATTTATTTTTTTATATTTTTGATTATTTCCTCATTAATTCATTCACACCCAGTTTATAACCGTACAGAACAACAACCATAACAGAAACACAGAATTTATATCATATGAAAAGATAAATGATCAATTTATCAGCAAATCCAAACATACATAAATGAAACATTTTATTTCCAGTCCTCCGTGTGCAGCAACAGTATCATTCAGAAACATGTTGTTATTGAATATTGAATATTTTTAATAAATAAATAAACTGCAGGACTTCAGTCTGCAGGAACAGACTGAATGAGGGAAAGCTTGAGTTCACGGTGAGTTCATGAGCGTACGTGATGGTGGATCAGGTTTTCCCAGGTCTCAGACTCAGGGATCACACCTGGACGATGATTCCTGCTGAAGGTAGCGGAGCGGCGTGAAATGCCACAAACCTCCCGAGCGTCTGAAAGTAGGACGATGGATCAGCTTCTCTGTGATAGAGCTTCATCCCGGGATGTAGGTCCCCAGGCCAGCCTAGAGACGTATCACTCCAGCGTGTCCTGGGTCTCCTCTCGATGGGACATGTACAGAATACCCCCCCAGGGAGGCGTCCAGAAAGCATCCTGATCAGATGGCCGAGCCACCTCATCTGGCTCCTCTGGATGTGGAGGAGCAGTGGTTCCATTCTGACCCCCTACCGGATGATGGAGCTTCTCACCCTATCTCTAAGGGAGAGTCCGGCCACCCTGCAGAGGATCTGGTCCTCTCGTCTCTACGGTCAGCTGATGAGCATCAGTGAGGGTAGGGGTGGGACTAATTTTCATCCTCAGTCAGGTCCATGTTAGATCACCACCTATTAATAAAATCATGTTATTATAACGTTACATGTTGAGTCTACACTGTTCTGTAAAGCCTCGTAAAACAAATCAAACTTTATTTATAGAGCACTTTTCATAGAGATGGTTCACAAAGTGTTTTACAGCATAAAAACTATCATTTAAAATAATAAGTATAAAATATCAAAGTTTGAGGTTTCACACAGAAAGCCGACCAACACAGAGTCCAGAGCAGTGACCCCGACAGTCCTGCACGCATCCAATGTTACAAACCCGCCCGAACCCGTGAAGATAATTACCAACCTAGCCGTTGAGATATAAGCAGACCCACCAGTAACCTGATCATTAACGCATCAGGTTAGTTGTTTCTTAATCACTACGTATTATTGTGTTAATCTGTTCTGATATTCAGCAAGGTGATTTTTCTGTCTCTGTTTTCATTTGCAATGGAAAAACTAAACTACAACAACACAGTAGGTTAAATAGATCAAGGTTGTTTGAAGGTTTTTTTCCCTGCTTTTGCAAATGTCCACAACATAATTTTAAATTTGCCACTGAACCACTAACATGGTCCCCTATTTTACCATTTGGAGCTTGTATGTGATTCAGAGATTGCTGAGTAGATTGAAAGGAAACATGTACCGTCCTGGTTTCAGCTGTTCATCTCCCTCCTCCAGCTGTGTGGAGGGAAGCCCAGCATGACCTGCAAGGCTTCACGATGAAGCTAATCCTGGCGTCTGATTAGTAATAAACTGATCTCCACAAAAATGAGAAAGATGAAAACGTTGTTTAACGTGACCCCTGCATCAGGGTGCGTCTGCAGAAAAAAAACAAGAGCTGCCAGAGGAGGCGACAGCCCAGGGTCAGAGGTAGCATTGTACGTGATCAAACATCGGCCTCAAAAACCAAACCAAAAAAAAAAAAAACACCAGCCCCTACGGTCGAATCATCAGACCGGCCCATCAGGATTGTGCCGGTCCTCCTGATTAGCCCCTCCGGGCCTGGCATGGCGAGGGTAGGACCCTAGAGAAACCAGTCAATCCAGAGCTTCTCCTTCTTCACCAGGACGGATGCAGGTGCGATGCCCCGACACGGCGGACTGACTGAAACAAGTCAGGGAGTTTCCGCTGGTCCACGTTTCTGCCATCGGCTCGAATAAACCCATGTTTGTCTGGTCTGTTTCAGGTGCAGAGGAAGGTGATCGCGACGCTGGTGAGTCCGAGAAAACATTTTATTTTTATCAACACATTCAATTTTCAGCTGAACTTTATTGTCTCAAACATCGACTCAAAAACTCATGGAAGGTTTCCTGAAGGATTCTGAGTGAAACAGAAACTCGTGTGTGTTGCAGAAGGACGACAGAAGCGGGGCGTCCCCAACTGGGCCATGACCTCCTCAGACTTCTTCGGCTGGGTGGAGGAGCTCAGGAAGCACGCCGGCTATGACCGAATCGAGGACCTGGCTCGAACCTTCTGGGCTCACTTCCCCTCTGCAGACCGACTCGGGTACGGGGTCCACGAAGCGGACGAGTAGAAACACGAAGAAGTCCTGTTCATGGTGAAAACAATAAAGCTGTAGACGTGGAGAATCCTCAGCCTCGTGCATGTTTCTCATTTCTACAATCAGAAGAGAACAAGTTTCTATTTTTTACAACTAACATAAATAAACGTTAAACCCAGGATGTCTACCCCGTAACGAGTAAAGAAACTATAAAGCTTGATGGATTGTCTTTGTTTAACTTTTCTAAGCTGGGCGAGAAGGTGTGCAACATAATGGTCAACCGTGTGTTCAGCCAGAGGCTTCTTCACCTCCACGGCAGCCAAACCAGACGGCCATGATGACGTCACTCCTACCAGCGGCTGTAGCTGCATTTCCATGACAGTTTTCTGCAAAATAAAAGCGGTATTTCTAAAATTTCAACAAAGTACAATTGCGATTTGCCGGTGTTTCCATTGAACGGTGTTTTAGCCGTAATTCCGGTAAATCTGGTCCCGAGAGACTCCGCTCTGACGAAGATGGAGACAAAATGTTTTATGTTCTGGAGCGTTTGACTGTTGTTTGTTATCAAGGATGAAAGTTTTATTCTCATGTTTATTTGTAAAATGATTCCCGTCTCCTCCTTCGTTCATACTTTACGCGCCATCTTTACTGTAAACGAACTGGTCTCGTGACCCCGTTACATCACGTCCCGTGAAGAGGAAAAACTGTTTCCATTAGACTTTTGTGAAAAAATTCCATAGTAATACGTCTGAAAAACCTCCTCATGAGTGCATAAAAACCTTTTAGCGATATTTGAGAGGTTTTTCTGAATGTATGTGTTTCCATTACCAGATTCTTATTGCGATATTTAGGTGTTGCGTAATTCGGGGGGGTAATGGAAACGCAGCTTATAACTAATTACACTGTGATTCAACGTCTTTAGGCACGATGTTGACTTCTCGTCTGTTTTGTAGAAGAAACTCAACACTCGCCCCCATGTGGGCGGTTTTCCTTCGTTCCAGCTCGGGTCCTCTACCAGAGGCTTCACATCTTAAACCTTGGACAGCACTCCTCTGGACAGAGATCTTAGGGGGTTCCTGGGGTCTGGGAGCCAGTCTTTGGCCTTTGGCCTTGCCGTTGTTCAGGGTTGCTCCATCTATCACTGCTGTCTCCCTCCGTAGTTTGTCCACCATCACGATGTTGGGTTCTTTAGTCATTCTATCAGTCTGGACCTGGAGGTCCTACAGATCTATCCCCCCTCTGGTGATATCATCCATCTTGACCCTGAGAGTGCAACCCCGACGTCGGTACAGATGTTCCTGTAAACTATTCCAGCCCCATGTCGGTCTAAGCTGCCTTTATCTTACAGCCTGGTGATGCTGGACTCCCTCGGAGGCCTCTTTGGACCCAGCTTCCTGTCTAGTGTGGTAAACCTTAGCCTCTGTCCCTCTCATGCTTTGTACAACCATGATCAGCGCCTTCATGTCACTGCGGCCCTCGTGGGACCGAGCTGAGTAGCCCTGGTTTATACCATGATGGTTTTCTTGGAACGGAGGTTTTTTTAAATTGAAATCCATTTTCTTTCCATCTGAGAGACTCTACCTCTCAGAAATGCTCCTTTTGTACCCAGTCCTGCTTCAAACCTCTTCCTCCTCAACCACGTTGACATAGAATTTGAATGCACAAACTTTTATTGATGAATCAGAGCAAAGATCAGATGACATTTTTTTAAAAATGATGATAAAACCCGGCAGTTAACCTCCTGCAGCCCCGACTCGTGAAACCGGACTAAACATCCGGTTTTAAGCCTGTAACGTCTGGTCAGTAATGTAAATATAGATGTGTGTGGTATCCACAGAAAGCCCCGAATCTCAGCTAGAAGCTCCTATAAACCTCGTTTACGGCCAACAAACACAGTCAGGACAACAAACTATTAAAAGACGGCATCTAAACATTACACCTCTACTGAACACACACGTCTCACAGATTCTAAAAATATAAGTTTCATCTCATTATGACCAAGATTCACCGAACCAGAAGCAGAAGAAGAATTTCTGTATCACGTTAGAGAAACATCATAAATTCTGTCTTAAATTTGCTGCTTCGCCTCCAAACTTAAATCCACCAGGATAAAACCACATTTAGTAAAAACTACATTTCCCAGGGTGCTTTCTGACCAGAATCACAGTTTTCCGCCTTTGATTGGACGAGGACATGTGTCAATCATTCTGCATCATCACTGATGATGACTCAGCATAATTCTGCTGGTTCACTTCAGCTCCATGAAACTTTGCACAGATCATGTCAACATGCTGAGTCATGGTTTTCTGGACGTTTTTATCCACCAAAGCAAGTTTTAAAAGCTTTTATATGAAATGGAAAAAATATTTGGGTGAGGAGAAAATTCATAAAATCTTCACATTTTCCATCTTCAGTAACTTTAACTCAGCAGCACCTGTGGTGATGAAGTCATAAGTTCTTTATTCTGATGCCAACGTGGTTTATGTAGCGTTTATAGTAACAGAGAAATAATCACTTATTTTTCTGTAAAATAATTTACAGAATTTTTTTTTTTTAAATTCTGTAAATCTGAAATTTATTATCTGAGAAGTGATAAATTATTTTTCTGTATGTAATTTTCAAGCTGAAAGCCCAGAAAGACCGTTGGGGTGTGAGACTGTTTCCAGCTCGCAGCTATTTGCTAAAAAAAAACATTGATTTTGCTTCTAAATGAACCAAAGGAAAATATAAAAGCAAAGAAACATGTTTGTCTTATTTTTCCTCAGTGTGAACGTTACAGGGTGAAAGATGCTGAACCTTCTCTGTGTATCGGGCATCAGGACCATGGAAGGCCTCCTCACAACAACCTTCTTCCCCTGGAACCTGGATCTTAGTTTAATTTGTTTTGATGGATTTTTTCTGAAAAGATAGTTCAGGAAACTATCTACTAACTTTGTTATTTTCCCCAGTAGGAGATCCTTACTGGTACTCCCACCATTCAGGAAGCTGTGATAGCTCATTTGACCAGAAGGGGGCGGTGTTTCCCACTGAACGGCCTGACAGTCATGTTCTCTAAGTTTGTACAAGTCCAGCTTTCTGTGGGAGGCCACAGCAGAATGACCCATTCATTTATTCATGAGGCTGGAGTCGGATAAACAGCCGGTCCCGGTCTGTCAGAGACTTTCACCTCCGTATCTGTAGGTAAATATTTGATCAGCCAGGCCGGATCAATAGAGCCCCGGAGGATCCGCAGCACATCTGCCACTTCAGCTTGTGTTCTCATAAACAGATAACGTTAATTTGAACCTGACCTTTGACCTCCCTGTTAGACATGATGATGCATTCAGGTCCAGGAAACCAGCGTCATGTTCACGTGTTCAGAACATGAACTTACAGTTTCACATTCTCCATAAAAAGCAAGAAACAGACTTTTCTTTGAAACTAATGAAACTTGTTGTGAGCAGGAAGCAGAGTTCAGCCCCAGCAGCCGGATTTCAGACCCAGTAATCGTTTTAGGTCCGTTAACAACAGAAATTAAGCTAAAATCTTTATCATCAGAGTCAACGTGAACATTTGTTTTTAACGTCTTCCCCGTGTGATCCTGATCAACCCAGATGTTCCTCCAGCAGCCTGGGCTGCTTTGTTCTTCCTGAATGTGCTGAGTGGCTCATTCAAGGTAAACAAGAGGGAAACTCACATCAAACATGTCCGACTCATCGGTCTGACTCACACTTTGACCCTTCGGTCAATAATCCCCCCACAGGGAGCGGAGGCCGGCAGAGACGGGCTCAGAGACTGTTGGATCTGGTTGTTCTGCTGGGAGGTCTGGATCATGGCGGACGTAACGCTGAAAGCTGCTGCCGCTCTGCTGCTGCTGCTCCTGCACAGCTGTGCTGGTCACCACGGTAACCAACCGTCCTCCATTCTGCTAGCTTCTGTGTGCAGGCAGGACCTGCTGGTAGTGGTAGTGGTCGTACTGGTGGTACCTTACTGGTTGTAGGAGCTGTGCTGTTAACCGTGATAGTCCAGGTACAACAACAGTAAATTGTTTGGATTTTTTCTTCTCTCGCTGGTTAACAACCAACGAACTAGTCGACGCTTTTAGCTTCAACTTTATACTTTCCACTCATTTCTGTTTGTGTTCAGTAAACAAGGAGTAGTACCAGGACCACTGGAGAAGAAATAGAATTTAATCTCAGAATTCTGACTTTTTTCTTTCAAAAAAACCTCAATAATTTCTTTAATTTTGGGGGAAAATCTCAGAATTTTGACTTTTTTCAGAATTATATATATATGTATATATATACATATACATATATAAATATATATATATGTATATGTATATA
>JAOXYM010000026.1:423430-435793 GCA_028567055.1 Leptatherina wallacei | reverse complement strand
AGGTGAGGGTAGGAACGTAGACCCAGAGCCGGTGACCGTAGGTGAGGGTAGGAACATAGACCCAGAGGTGACCATAGGTGAGGGTAGGAACGTAGATCCAGAGCCGGTGACCGTAGGTGAGGGTAGGAACGTAGACCCAGAGGTGACCATAGGTGAGGGTAGGAACGTAGATCCAGAGCCGGTGACCATAGGTGAGGGTAGGAACGTAGATCGTCCGGTAAATCCAGAACTTCTCCTTTTGGCTCAGATCCTTCTTCACCACTCCGCCCCCTGTTACACACCAACCTGATCTAACCTGGCAACCAAGGCCAGGCCTACAGCATGCAGACTCCGTACCAAGGAATAATCAAGACATTTTTTTAATTTAATTTCTTTCTTCTTCATGTTTATTGGACAGTAACAGTTTGGTAACCAGATGCCTGAACAGAACCAGAACTCTCACCACATCAACACAAACGCCATCATATTTACACCAGACCGCATATACAAAGAACAAAGATCCATCAAATCTGTGCTCATAAATAAAAAAGAATATTTACAGTTTCCACAAAACAAACATGATACGGTTACAGTGTCTGTCAGAGGTTACTGCATTTACAACGTTTATGGGTTTTTTCAGTCTCAGAGCAGCTCGGGTTCAGGATTCAATGTCTCTAATTTCCTGAAGCAGTTCTGTCATCTCACGACCTGGTTTTGGTTCTGACACCTTTCACCACCACTTTCCCCGACTCCTTCTTCAGGTCTCCCTGAATAGTACTAATTTTCATCCCCAAGTCCCTGATGTGGACTCTGACATTGGCCAGGTTCCTCTGCCAGGCGGCGTCCAACTTTATGCTCTTACATGCTTGGCCGTGGCCCTCATCGGGGTCGGCATCTCTTTTGGGTGCTGTACCAGTTCCACCAGTTCTTTTCATTTTCTGATGGTCCCACAAGTCTGGCTTGGCGGCATTAGAGATCCTGGCATTTTTACCTCGCAGTCGATTCTCAGTCACCGGTGGGTTTGAAGAATCCGACCCCCCCCCTGCCTTATTTTCTTGATTCTTCAACAAGCCCTCTGGAGAACCATGATTCCCAGTGTTCTTACTGCGAAGTCGAGCTGGTTCTGGTACTCCATTGTCCACTTTTGTTTCAGAATTCCCAGTGCTCTTGCTTCGTAGCCGCTGTGGTTCCGACGTGTTAGACGCAACCACAATGTCGGATTTGACAGAAGCGAGTCCCAAGGTTTTACTTCCTTGATGTTGTTGTTCCGACATGTTAGCGCCAGTCACCGTGTCGGATTTGACGAGAACGAGTCCCAAGGTTTTACTTCCATGACGTTGTTGTTCCGAGATTTTAGCGCCAGTCACTGTGTCAGATTTGATAGAAACGAGTCCCGAGGTTTTACTTCCTTGACGTTGTTGTTCCGACATGTTAGCGCCATTCACTGCGTCAAATTTGACGGGAGCGAGTCTCAAGGTTTTATTTCCTCGATGTTTCGACAAGTTAGCGCCAGTCACTGTGTCGGATTTGACGGAAGTGGGCCCCAAGGTTTTACTTCCTTGACGTTGTTGTTCCGACAAGTTAGCGCCAGTCACCGCGTCGGATTTGACGGAAGCAAGTCTCGAGGCTTGACATTGTTCCCACATGGGGGGGTCCGTCTTTGAGTCTGGATCAGCGGAATCCGCAATCCCAGGTTTCTGACTATGCTTCCTGCGGACTTCCCACATGCTAACATTGACAGTCATGCCTGGCTTTGCCGAAGTGGAAGAGCTGTAACTTTTGCCTTCCTGTTTCTGAGGTTCCCACACGCTGGGATCTAATTTAGCTGCCGGGACAGACGACCCCGCATGTTTCCCTCCGGAGCTGGACTCCGGAGTCCAGTCTTTTGCTCCGGATTCTGTTCCTTGGTGCTGTGGAGGTAACTGTGGTGCAGAACATTGAAGTGGTCTTGGTGATGATGGAGGTGATGGAGGTGGCGACGCTTCAAGCGAGTCCCTACGACTGTCTATGAACTCCAGGGAGGAGCCCAGCATGCCGGCCAGCTCGGGGGTGGCCTCCACCAGCTCCAGAGGGTCCTTGACATCAGGCCTGAAGGAGGCCAGTTCCTGTTCATCGGGACCGGTCAGGAGCTGCGACAGAGACGCCTGCCGGTAGAACTCGTCCTCAGGGATGGACTGCACGTTGAGCTGTGGGAAAAGGCGACGGAAGGAGCGCGACGTCATCCGGAGGCGACCCAGGACGTCAGAGAGGAGGAGCCAGTTCCTGGGCCTGAAACAAAGATGGAAACAACGAGAATTACACCAAACATTCTGCCAAGAATTTGAAATCAAACCTTTAGTAAAACCCAAAAAGGAGAAAATTGTTTCATGTTTCTCATCTTTTCCTTGAGGTTAGCACAGTTTAACACCCCCATGCAGGTGATGTTCCCCACAAAGCTTCTTTTGTCTGATTGCAGGATTACACTGAAATCAGCAGACGGTTGTTATAAATGGTGGAAATCTGGAGTCCAGGAAACAGAAGAGTCTGTTAAATGTTGGTGCAACTGTTTAGTTAAAGTTTTAGCCTAAAAACTCAGTCCTAAGGTTGTTTATCTCATGGCTAACTAGTGTGTTGAGACCCAAAAACCATTTGTTTCATCTGAACACCTGAGACAGCACCAAAGAGTCAGTCAGCTTCTGAAAGTGAAGAAGGAATACTGCAACAGTCAAAGTTGATCAGAAGGTGGTGTTACATGTCCAACATTAGAGTTGGTGGACAGTGTGTTGGGTCATTGACCAGCAAACCACGTTTCAGGAGGCAAAATTCAGCCATCACAACAGCTGCAACCAAAGAAGTTGAGAAGGGCGTACCCTTCTCAAACCTGGGTCTTCCACAGATAATTATGGTTGGAGATGCGCCGACCTTGGGCTGCACGGTGGTGTGGTGCTTAGCACCGCAGCCTCACAGCAAGAAGGTTGCTGGTTCGAGCCCCGGGCGGAGTTTGAGCCAGAGGGAGATGCTGGTTCGGGCTGGGGAGCGGTTTGAAACACTGGCCTTTCTGTGTGGAGTTTGCATGTTCTCCTCGTGTCTCCGTGGGCTCTCACCGGGTTCTGGTAATTGGTTTCTCTAAATTCTCCCTCGGAGTTTGTGACTGGTTGTCTGTCTCTCTGTGTGGCCCTGTGATGGACTGGCGACCAGGTGTCCAGGTCTACCTGATAATTGCTGGGATAGACTCCAGCCCACCGCGACCCTGAATTGGACTAAGCAGTACAGAAAATGAATGAATGAATGACTGAATGATGCGCCAACCACCGGTTTTCACTGTAATTGCAGAACGGGTCATGAAGAAAGTTCTGCCAGCTCGATGAGTCGAGAACTGTCGTCAAACACGTCCGGCTTCGAGAACTTGGAGGATGTAAGCGCCTTTAGTACGCCACCTAGTGGCTACATAGAGTCACCATGACCCCATAAGCTGCCTCTCATTCATAAGAAGTTGGATGGTTTCAGTCAATTAAACGGTGAATAATCATGTCATTGAATTTATCTATTTACCGACTCTCTATAAGATAACCCTGGTACACCGCGGCCCTGCCGTCTCTTTTATTCATTGCATCTGGTCAAACTTGTAAATGCAGATTTTCTGAAGACCAAACCAGAAACGTGTCCTCCATAAATGTCAGAGCAGGAGGAAGGTGGGAGGAGAAGAAGAGACGGCTTCTCTTTTATATATTCTGCTGCTGAAGCTGAAAACATCAATGGAGGCGTTATTGATTCACAATGTCTGTCAATGTGTGTGTGTGAAGGGCAGATTAACACACACACACACGCAGCGGTTGACAAGGCCACATGTTGCTTTGCAGCCGCTCGCTGCCTGAATGTTAAACAGCCGGTGAAATGTGTGCGTCGCCGCCCGCGGCCTCGTATCCAGGAAGAGCCATTAATACGACATCAGACGCCGCAGAGGAAGGAGACGGAGGGAGAGGAGAAAGAGAGAGGCGGAGAAGAGCGGCAGGGGAGGAAGACGGAGAGGAAGCCAATTAGCTGCGTCGCCACGGCGATGCAATCCTCGTTAACGACCTCTCCGTCTGTCCTCCCTCTCCCTCCTTTCCTTCCTGAGCTGCTCTCTGCTGCCTAATTGGTGTCTGAGTGTGAGGAGACGTGTTGAACACCACAGAAGAAGAATGTGCGAGCCGGTGTGAATGAAATACAAAGCGTATGCGGGTGTGGTTCTTGTTAGGGCCTCTTCCTCCAGCCGCCTTTGTTCCGCACCGCTTCCTCTAGTCGTACTTCTCCGGGCTGGTGGACCCAACGTTGTCCTGGAGGGTTCGCGCTGCCACTTCCACCTCCACAGTTTCTACTTTCTCTTCAGACTCATCCTACATCAAAGGTATTTTTTTTTCTACTTTCATCTTGTGGACAGATTCGGACCCGATCCACAATTCCTTCCCTAAGCTCCGCCCCTTTATTCTTCAGAGGAAACACTCCCCTCCTCCCTCAGGAATCAGGAAGTAATGGCCTCTCAGCCTATTAACCAGGGCCTGGTCGGCCATGTGGATGGATGTGGGATCAAAGCTAGCCCTTTAATAAGTGATTAGAACAGAGATTAGAACCTCTCTCCGTGGGCTCCAGCTGTACGGACAGATCTACGTCGCTACTTTAGTGATGACGCTCCTCATCAAATTTATTCTGACATCCGTCCATGAATTACTGCCCTCCATGAGTCTACTAAGGCCTATAAATTAGACATTGTCACAATATAAAGGGGTCCGGCTCGGGGCACGATGGTTTGGTAAAGTAAACCTTGATCCAACTCTACCTTCAGGTACAAGACGTGTCGGCTACGTAACAGCGCAACGTCATTCCTTCCTTGGAGTGGAACGAAGAAGAACGCGACACAGAAACCACGAATAATGGTGGACACCGAGCAGTTTGCGTTCTCACAGGAGGTGATGAGTCGTGACCAGTTAATGGTCAAGCTCCACCCAGTAGGGTTGGATCAGTAAGGCTGGGACCCCAACAGAAGGGTCCCAAAAAAGTAGGACGGCTCAGATATTCTAGCACTGGAACTGGGGCTTAATACATGTAAAACTGGACCAGTAGTCACTTTCCTGTTATCTGAGTTCAGCCTGAAGATGTTCAACCAGACTTCTTCCTCTGGTTCAAGTTCTACCTGTCTAGATGCACCGCTAATCAAGAGGCACCGTGAAGACCAAGGAGCTCTCCAAACAGGTCCGAGACAACGTTGTAGAGAACAGATCCGGGTTAAAGATCCCAAAGAGCTTCACTAAATCCTTCATCACCAATGGGAAGGGTATGGCATCACAACCCAGAGAGGACCGTCCACCAACGTCACAGCCTGGGTAGGGAGGGCATTAACCTGGGAGGCAATGAAGAGACTGTAGCTGTATCCTCCACAGAGCTGGGGAGTAGGACCTAAATGCCAAGCTGAGACGAAGCACAGGCGGATGAACTTGAACCAATGAACACCTAAAACAAACCCGATACCAAACCAAAACCCATAAACTAAGACACAAGGCGTTAGAAACGAGCTCACTAAAATACAACCAAACGACGTGGCTACACCTAGAGGAGGGCTTTCTGATCAGAGGAGACTAAAATGGGACTTATTGGATATCAAGAACACATTATTACAGCTTTCAGACAGAAAGTGTCCTGGTTCTGGAAAAGGTGCCGTTCTGGAGTCTCAGGACATCGGTGCTTTCTGGAAAACCAGTCTAACCAGAACCGACCCATGCAGCGGTAACTCCCTGAGTTAAGTGGCGTATTGAACTGATTCTCCTGGATGAAGTCAACATACTGACTTCATTAATGGAAGACTCAGGGGTGGGAGGCGGTTCGATGACCCGGTTCGATGACCCGTCACACTGTCCAGCAGCTGTCCAAAACCTCCACTTCCACCCAAGTCTTATTTTTATGTCGCGGTGTTCCTTCTTCACTTTCTGAAGCTTATTATTTGGTCTGGTTTTGTTCGGGTCAACCCAGTCTTCGTCCACTGATGGCATCACGATTCGCAAATAAGAACAGCGATTGTTTAACTCCGGTTCAGATCCGACATTATAGGTTCCAAACCACCTTTTTTTTATCTGAACATGCCAGCCAGTCCAAAGTTAAGCTCAGGAACCAACACAGAACCCTACTGGTATGATGGATATACCTCTGGAATAAACCCAACATCTCTCACCACTCCACAGTGAAGCATGGCGGTGGCAGCATCATGCTATGGGGGTGTTTGTCATCAGCAGGGACTGGGAAATCTGGAGGAGAACTGGGAAACTGTGGCTGGACTTAAACATTGACGAACATCCAGACGGAAAATGGAAGTTTGACTGAAGAAAGGACAAAAATCCCAGATGTGCCGAGATCATAGATCATATCATCCCGAAGAGACGACAGCTGCAGGGGTGGACATACAAAGTCCTGACAGTGGAAAGTTTTCTGTTTTCATTCCTTAGAAAGATTTTAGAATAAGTTTCTTTTTCCTCAGTCCAACTTTTCTACCAAAACAAGCGAAAGAAAAGAGGATTAAGGTGCAGAAACGTCTAATGTTTCTCATGTTGAAAGACATCCTTCAGTTGAGTTATCGGGTTGAAAAGGTCGAAATTCAGCCGGTATTCATTCAATGATGGACATTTTAGGTCTTATTCATTTTGTTCTAAGCTTCCTCAGTAAATTCCAGTAATCCAGGATTCTTTCGCTCTTCTGTCAGATCCAGTATAATTAACCTTGTTTCTGTCCCGGCTTCCTCTGATACCATCTCTACTTTCAGTTCTTAACTCTGATTGAAATGTTTCTACTGTTTCAGCCCTGAGTTTGTTCTGGTTCCAGCTGTCTCCGTCCTTAATGTTGATCAAGGACCTACCTCGTCTCTAATTTCATGTACTTTTTGTCCGTCCACATATCTCCAGATGTTGTTTTAGATTGTTCGGTGCTCGTGTTACAGCGACACCTGGATGTCGAGTGTTTCTGACTCACCCCTGTAACAGCGACACCTGGATGTTGTAGCAGGGCAGCAGTGGTCGGTCAGACAGCTCGAACTCAAACACCTCCCTCCTGGCACGGTGCTCTTCATCAACATTCTCCTCTTCATCATCCTCCTCATCCTCCTCTGGTCCCGGTGGGTCAGCGAGAATGTTATGGACACCCCCTTCACTGGACGGCTCTGCAGGGAAAATCAACTTTTAGTTTGGTTCTCATTTATTTTCTCCTCACTCTGTTGTACAGTTTACTCATTGAGGACCAAAAATGCAATATGATAAAAAAATAAATATATATAACACGGCCCTGCGACAGACTGGTGTACCTGCCTCTTGCCTGATAATTGCTGGGATCGAGGATCCAGCCCACCCGCGACCCTGAACTGGATTAAGCCGTACAGAAAATGGATGGATGGATGGATATATATATAACACATAATCAATACCATGTGACTTAAAGTCAGTCCCAATTCTGGGACATCAATGTGTCCAGTTAGGAAGTAAAACTTCAGCTGCTGGTGTACAGATGGAGTAGACAACAGGTTGACATGAGAGGACATTAGAAGATAACCCCTATAAAGCAATGGTCCTGCAAGTGGAGGACACAGACCAGAGCATGGAGGAGATACCAGGAGACAGACCAGTATACAAGGAGACGTGGAGGGGACCGTAGGAGGACAACAACGGAGCAGCAGGACCACTATCTGCTCCTTTGTGCAGAAGGATCTCTATCTACAGCAGGGGTGTCGAACTCCGGTCCTCCACGGCTGGAATCCTGCAGGTTTTATATGTATCTCTGCTCCAACACACCTGACTCAAATTAATGAGTAATTGTGCAGCTTCATAGGCTGTTGTATCCTTTTAATTTGAGTCAGGTGTGTTGAAGAAGGAAACATTGAAATCCTACATGACAGTGGCCCTTGAGGACCAGACTTTGACACCTGTGATCTACAGAATGACCTCCATCAGGCCACTGATGTTCATGTTTCTGCTCTAACTGTCAGAAACAGACTCCACGAGGGTGGTATGAGGGCCCCACGTCCATAAGCAGGGCCTGTACTCACTGTCAAACAGCAGCCTGATTGGCACTAATGGCCAATCTGCAACATCTTCCAGCAGGATCGGTCTGGCAGTGGGCCAGTGATGGTCTTGGGAGGAAGATCTTTGGAGAGCTGCAAAGACCTCCATGTGCTAACCAGAGGTACCCTGACTGTCATCAGGTACCATGATGAGATCCTCAGACCCATCATTAGATCATGTGCTGCTACAGTGGGACCTGGGTTCATCTGATGCAGGACAATGTTCGGCCTCATGTTGCTGGAGTGAGTCAGCAGATCCTGCATGATGAAGGCATTGATGCTATGGACTGGCCTGGCTGTTCTCCAGACCTGAATCCAGTCCCGCACCTTTGGGACATCATGCCATCTTCCATCCATCGCCACCACGTTGCACCAAAGTCGCTCCAGCATGTCCTGGGTCTTCCCCGGAGCTTCCTCCCAATGGGACGTGCTCGGAGCCCCTACCCTGGGAGACGTCCAGGAGGCAGCCTAACCAGATCCCTGAGCCTGGCTCTTCTCAATGTGGAGAAGCAGCGGCTCTACTCTGAGCTCTTCCCAATGACTGAGCTTCTCACCTTTTCTCAGAGGGAGAGCCCGACACCCAGAGGAGGAAACTCATTTCGGCTGTTTGTATCTGTGATCTCGTTATTTTGGTCCCTACTCAAGGCTCATAACCAAAGGTGGCAATAGGAATGTATATTGACCGGTAAATCCTTCAACAGAACAGGCTGATGCAGAGTCCACATCATTGCAAACGCTCCACCAATTTGCCTGTCGGCCTCCCACTCCATTATTCTCTCACTTGTGAACAAGACTCAAAATACTTGAACTTCTCTGGTTGGGGCAGGATCTGATTCCTGACCCAGTGAGGGAACCTTTTTCAGCTGATGACCATGGACCCAGATTTGACCTAGTCACTTTGCACTTGGCTGCAAATTGTTCCAGTGTGAGTTGAATAGCATCTATATCATCTAACTATATCATCTGCAAATAGCAGAGACCCAGTCTTTAGTCCTCCAAACCGGATCCCAACACATCCACTGCTCCTACAAATTCTGTCCATAAGTTATGAACAGAATCTGGGACAAAGGGCAGTCTTTGCAGAGTCCAATCCTCACTGGAAACTGTGACTAACTGTTCGCAATGCCGACCAAGCTCTAACACCGGTCATACAGGGACCGGACGGCCCTATCAAAGGGTCTGGTACCCTATAATCCCAAAGCACCCCCCACAGGACTCCACCAAAGGACAGAGGAGAATTCCTTCTTAAGGTCGACAAATCTCATAAGGAACTCTGTCAAGAGTGTAAAGCTGATCAACTGTGCTATGACCAGGACAAAAACCAGGCTTTTCCTCCTGAATCCAAGGTTTGACTATCCTATGGACACTTCTACAAGACCCTTGAATAGACCTTATCAGGGAGGCTGAGAAGTGCAATCTCCTGTAGTTGCAATACACCCTCTAGACCCACTTCTTAAGAGGGGGACAACCACCCCAGTCTGCCAGTCCAGAGGTTCTGTCCCAAATGTCCATGCAATGTTGTAGAGATGTGTCAATCTAGACGATCCACAACATCCAGAGTCTTGAGGAACTCTGAGTGATCTCATCTATCTCCAGGGCCCTGCCACTGAGGAGGTTTTTAACCACCTCTGTAACCTCAGCCCTAGACAATGGAGAGGCTGCCCCCAAGTCCCCAGACTCTGCTTCTTCATTGGAAGGTGTGTCGGTGGGATTGAGGTCGTCAAAGTAATTCCTCCACCAACCCAGAACGTACCAAGTCAAGTTCAGCAGCCCCCCATCCTCACTGTACACACTGTTGATGGTGGACCAGAACCTCCTCAAAGCCATCCAGAAGTCTTTCTCCATGGCTCAGCAACCGCTGAAGCCCATCAGGTGCCACGTCAAGGTGTGAGATGGACTCAAAAAGGCCAAGTTATTGCAAACTCTTTCAATGCCGGTCCAAAATAAGTCGCAAAATACAAGGCTGGAACGCTGAAGGCAAGGCAACAAGATGAGCAAAGACAGGAGGTAAGTGGGGAACCCACACATGAGGGACGCTGACAGGACGCAGGTGTAACACACGAAGGCAGGGTAGGCAGTCAGAGGTTCAGGAGAGGAGGAGCCGACCGAGATCGACCATGACAGCCTCTGGAGTCCCACAGGCCAAGAAGGCCCAACAGGACTTCTTCTTCAGCTTGTCGGCATCCCTCACCACCGGTACCACCAACGGTTCGGGGCTTACCACTGACATGCATCAAATTCCTGACGGCAAATGCTCCAGTGAGCTGCCTTGACAATGGAGGCACAGAACATGGTCGTCAACATACCTTCCTCAAGATGTGGTCAAAGTTCTGCCTGAGGTGGGAGCTGAACTACCAGAGGTTCCCGTCAGGACAAGACATCAGGGTCTACTGGCATCCCATCCCACCATCAGAGCCAACTCCTCTCTCTGAACATATTCATCTATCCGTCTCTGATTACAGCATCTTTGGTTCAGAAGCAGCACCTTATGGTTCTTTGTTAACCTGAAGTTCATTTACTTCTGCATCCGTACCACCTCCTCCTGTAGGAGCTCTGATCCTGACCATCAGTCCTTCAATCCTGATTCTTTATGTTGCTTGGCAATAATGAGCCGTTTTCATCCAACATTTGTCTTAAGTCGTGTAAAACGTAAGCAAAGCTTTTTTTTTAAGCGTCTTTCCCGACTTTCTTCCCAGATATCAGCGCTGTGTTTGTGTGCGTTTGTGTGTGAACTAACCGCACACAGAGCTGCCGTAGAACTCCCAGTAGATTCCAGGATCGCCCTCCGACCTTCCCTGGATGTCAGACAGATAGTCTGCAGGCGGAAAAGAGGCGCAGAGTTAAAGCTGATCAAAGAGTCGACCAATCAGAGCGGACGAAGGCGGCCAGATGAAAACAATGGAGCCGCACACACAAAGATGGAGAGAAGACGATGAGTGTTTGTGTTCAGACGGTGCCGGCTCGTCGCCGCGGCGCTTGGCGCTGAGGAGACGGATGCTGGCAGGCGTGTGTGTGTGTGTGTGTGTGTCAGTAAGCTGCTCTGGGATTCAGCAGCCAAGCCTCATTAAACCCCTCTGGAGAGAGTGAAGGAAGAAAGAGATGGAGAGGGAGAGAAGGAATACAGGCAGGGAATGGTAATCAGGCTGCCGAGCGCACGCACACACAAACTCGCAGCTTCGCCTTCCTCTCGCTTATTCCTCAATTTTTTTCTCATTTTCACATCATTTGTTTATTTCATCTTTTCGTCTCGTTTTTGTTCTCACGCCGACGCCGGTCTGACCCGCGAGTTTCAGGCTGCGGATCAGACGGAACAACTACGTAAACATTGACAAAAACACGAAGGATTTTTCACTTTTCTCGTCTCTTACGATGACTTCATCAGCAGGAAAATACTCTGGTTACATCTGGTTTGTTTTTGCTTCAGTTTGCCTCAAAAAGGTCAAATCTTTAAGCCCCAAGGCTCTTTTTCGGGGTTTCTGCTAGAAAATGAGATACTGAAAAATAATCGATTATTTCTCGGCCATTACACCCCTCATGTAAACCCTCTTAGTGTCAAAATAAGACCAAGACTTGTGAGATTTCATCAGAGGTAGAAGCATCGCCTCAGATGCTGCTGTGTTGAAGTAAACCAGGATGAAACATAGGTTTTGTACTATAATGAGCAAAAAAATTCCTCTTTGAAAATCTGCTGCAGTAGACAAAAAATTCCAGAAAACGATGACGCAACGTGTGGACATTATCTGTGCAAAGACTCATGGAGCTGAAATGAAACAGAGGAAAGTTTCTGAAGTTTTAGTGACGGGAAAGATCGGCGTTTTTCATTTTGGGACAAGAACCTCGTCATCCGATGATGAATCTGCGACACACAACCCTGTCCCATCGTCTTTAATATCGTCTCCAGCTCTTCTTCTGCACTGTAGTGTTTCTATTGGGATGTGATTTCATCCTAAAGTAGCCAAAAAGTGGCCAAAAACAGCTGATAGGTTCCTCTGTGCATAATGCTAGCGCACTAATAAACACGGTAATACAGTAAATACTTCCACTCTGCCTGGTACCGCTCGGACCTCCGGCCTCACCGGACGATTTTCATGTTTAACCTCCCTCTAATCATGGGTTCCAGTAGAATTACGCTGATGTCGCCATGGTTACATCCATCCCGCCAATCATCAGCAGTAACACTGATGTCGCCATGGTTACATCCATCCTGCCAATCATCAGCAGTAACACTGATGTCGCCATGGTTACATCCATCCTGCCAATCATCAGCAGTAACACTGATGTCGCCATGGTTACATCCATCCTGCCAATCATCAGCAGTAACACTGATGTCG
>JAOXYM010000026.1:373719-385011 GCA_028567055.1 Leptatherina wallacei | reverse complement strand
GAGGTCTGAGTCTCCTTCTCCTGGACCTGGTGGAGGTCTGAGTCTCCTGGACCTGGTGGAGGTCTGAGTCTCCTTCTCCTGCAGCATCTGGAGAACTTAGTAGATAAAAAACCTCAGTCTGGTCCAGGAAACCATCTCAGAACTTTAAACTGTCCGTGTAAAAGATCCGTTTCTGCTTCAGAAACATAACCTGCTTCCTGCATCCCTTCCTGAAACTACGGCGACGGTGCTGCGTTAATGACGTGTTAAAAAAAACAACCGCCGTTAAAAGGAATTTGTGTTAACACGTTATTAATGCGTTAACTTTGACAGCATGGAGAAGCTGAAGCCTTTTAATCCCGTCACCATGGCGACAACCTGTCTCCAGGTCAGCCTCAGGTGTCAGATTATGAGGCTAAAACGATGTAAAATGAATGTATGAATACATATAGCACCATAAAGGAATTTATTGTTAACAATAACGTCCAGATCAACAGGGACCAAGATCTCATCCCTTCATCATTCTCTCAATATTGTCGATCACACTGATGCATCACAACATCAGGAATATATTCTAAATCTATTGGCTCTGAAACACACAAAACAAGCTATTTTTCCTCATTTCCAGTTCTTTCTATTTCCCTCCAACCTCACTAAACCACCTCCAGCTCAGCTTCTTGGCTTCATTCCAGCCACACAGGAACATTATTTTCCTTCTTTTCTGCTCACGTGTTGATCTTTGGCTGCTCCTGATTGGACGTTACCCTCAATTAAAGCTCTCTGATTGGTGGAAAGTTGGACAGGAAGTGTCTTCATCACCATGTCCAGGTCTAAATAGAGGTCTCTTAGCAACAACGTAGTGATAGTGATGAAGATGTGATAAATAATGGTGTTATCATGGATCATCATGGAGGATTTACCAGATAAGAGTCTCATGTTGTGGCTGGATCGCAAACATCCTGGACGGGATAGAAACGTCTGGAAAACTTCCCTAGATCACCTAAAGGGGAAGCCATCCATCACAGAGTTACACACTACCGGTCCTGAAACACTGATGATCATAAAAGAGATAGCGCTGGGGGGCCCCGGATATCTAGCAGAGTTTTAAGATTTAAATTCCATACGAGTTTCTGCAACATGAAAAAGATACTAAACCCAACTAAAAGACTTCCTCAGTAGGCCACAGCTAGAAGAGTTATGACCCTTACAGCACATTATAACCATCGTTAAAACAGTGCACAGGCCTCCAAACAGTGCACACCCAAGACGGGAGAAAATGTCCCAAAAGAACTGTTTGACAAAGACTGAAGCCACATCTGCTCTGACATGACTAATTAAACAGATTTTCACCAAATTCAGCATCAGACGTTTGCAAAAGTAGATCAATGAGTTCTGAGGACTGACGACTAAGCTCGGGGGTGGATGGATCATACTTTGGGCTGCAGGATCATTTATCCTCCCTTTATGCAAGAGAAACGTCCATCTCAAGGGTTGTCTAATGTCACTGCCCACATGCTCCCATGCATGCTCTACGCTGGTATGGTTGTTAGACAACACGTCCACTAGGAGGCAGTGCAGAGTTCAAAGTTCCCTTCAGAGATCAGACATCAGATTCAACAACAAACATGGAGGAAGATACAATGATTATGTACATTCTCTGGAGGAAACAAAGACCGTGCTGGTCGGTGCAGCCATTTCATAAACAACCACTTCTTCTGAAAACACACTTAACATGCAGGAAGCGAACACAGAGTGGACAGAGGGCTCCATCCTCTCCTCTGTGAAGAAGCATAAATAAGCCCTAAGGTTGGACCCAGTCATACCACGAACAATTTACTACAGAGGAGAGAGATGACTCAATTAAACAGCAGAAAGCCCTAGAAGAAAACATCACATTGTCTGCAAAAGGGCTGAACATGAATACAGATGTGATATGCATAAACACAACTCACATTCCACAGTGGACAACCTGAACAGGGCCTCACATACCTGGTCCCAAACGCCATTGAAAATGTGTTTACAAACTCCAAAAGAGTAAGACAATCCAAGAATCTGTCAGAGTTAGAAGCAGTAAGAAGTCTCTCAGTAAGACTAAAGAAGAGCTAGATGACTGTCTGGCCTCCGAAAATGTCCAACAGCAGTTTAAACCTTTTATTTTCATCTATAAGAATCATAACAACCAAAAAACCTTCTCTAATGAATCTCAAGCTGTATTCAATCTTCATGAAAACATGTTTAGTTCATAACATAAAAGACAAGAAGGTACTGGCCACTATAATAAGTGGTCCTAAATGAAGTTACACCTTAAATACTGGAGGTAACCTGGCTTAGAATACCTTCTGTTTACAGCTCAGACACATAATAAGGGAAAAGGGCTGAAAAATCCACATCAGAAAACAAACCCAAACAAGCCGCGGTGGTATAACGAGCACACACCAGACCAGCAGATACAATCAGATTTGCATTCTCAGTGTAACTGACTGATGAAGGCAGGAAGCAGTAAAATGTCTTACCTGGAGGGCCTTCTGCTCTCTGCTCAGCTTGCTGGCATCTGCATAAAGCTCCGTGGTCATACATTTAAACCGGTCGCCCACATAGCCGGAAGAGTTGGCAATGCGCTTGGTGAGGCTGGAGTTACGGTTCTTGCTGCAGCCAGGGCCTTCGTCCTCATCTGCCAAGGAATCCATGTCATCCTGGATATCAAAGTCCTTCCTGCTCTCTTCAGAGCCGGTGGTGGGGAGGATGGATCCTGTGTCACTGGAAGGAAGGTCTGGAATACCCAAAGTCAGGTTTGCATGGACCCTGGTAAAGGTGTTGGTAGGTGAAAGGTTCTGAGATGTCGGGGCCCGAGTAAAGCTGATTCCATGTGAAGAGACCCTGAGATTACTACTTGCACATGATGTCTGGCTCTTTGAGAGGGTGCTTCCGCAACTGAAACTACTGAAGTTGCTCTGTCCATAGGCAGGGCCTCTAAGATTGGTGGTTGGCTGAAAGGCATTGTGGTTTTCACCGTTAGTAAATTGGGGGCCGATGTTTCTGCAGCTTGGAGACACAGGGTTTCCAATTCCACGAACTGGACAACTGAAAATTCTGGGTTCACAAGCTGGTGATCGGTAATCGCTGCAACAAGGTCCAACAAAATTACTGTTGAAATTTGGGCTGTTTGCGTCTACATTACATTTGGGAGCACTGGGGTTAATGTTGGCGAATAGTGGAGGCCTTGAGTTTGTGAATCCCCCAGTTTGAACTCTGGGATCAAAATTCTGGTATGCCTGGACCTGAGGACCGAAATCTCTACATGCTGGTTCCTTACTGCTGCTTGCTGAGGTTTCTGAAGGACAGCCGTCCCCATAAACTGGAGTGTTGGGGTTTGTGACCGTAGACTGGACTGATGCGTTGTTGGTGGATGAGCCATTAGAACTACTTTCACTGCCAACAGGAACCACTGAGTTCCCATTTTTGGAAAGGGTTTGCTGAGGTGGAGTATTTGTATTTCCAGTGACCTCATCGTTCATTTCCGTTGGAGTGCCATTTTCACCACCACTAACACCCATTATCAAGCCCCCAGAACCAGACGGTCTAGCTTTACAGTTTCTAGAAAACTGCCATGGAGAAGTTCTGGCACACCGCATCGACTGCTCTTCTGGGATGTTTGGGAGAGGACTTAGCGGCTCCTCCTCCTCAGAGGCCTCCTGGCCAGTAGAAACAGGTGATGAAGGGTTGTCGCAAGGGGGGGTGTGTGGTCTCTGGCTAGGATTGGGGGCTTTTGGAGGCCTTGGCTCTCTGTCCAGGATGAGGTTGCCTCCACTGCTGCTATGCTTGGGGGAATTTTCTTTTCCGATACATGTTGAGTTTTTGGAGGAAACATGATCCTCATCTGTCTCATCACGCACCAGGTCAATGCAAACTACATCATCTCTGACAGAAGAGCGACTTTTATCTGAAGCCTTAAAGGTTTTTTTCATGAATTTGTCTTTATCATTGTCGCTCTTGTGGCAGCTGTCAGCATCTGGCCTTTCCTGGTTCCTAGACAGTTCTGCATTCCAGATTTTGTCAAGGGTCATAGACCTGTTTTCAAGGTGTTCCTTGTTGTTAAGACCTGGGTAAGTCAACATGGAAGTTGGGGCCATTTCCTGGGTACTCTGATGTGGCTGCACTCCATATGGGAGGATGTGTTTTTGTGCAATATGAGATGGGTAAAACCTGTTGCTGCCAAGTAACAGTGGATGGGGGTACATAGGCGCTTTACCTGGTATCGACATACCCTGTACAGACATATTCTCTGCAACCGAGTATGGGATGTAGCGGTTAGTGTACCCTAAGCCAGGAGGGAGGTAAGAATCCCCATAAATTTGTCTGAGGGTGTTTTTGTTTTCTTTGTGAGTCTGCAGCTGCTCTGGAGGACAGGACTGGCCTTCCTGAGCCCCAGGCTGAGCAGGTTGTGTGCTCTGTTTTCCAGAGCAAAGTTCGTCTTTACTGCTCAGAGAACTTTTCTCACAACCAGCTGGATGAAGTCGTGACCATCCAGTTTTGGGATTTGGGGAAAGAGATTTTGCAGAAGGCCGGGCTCCAGGGGCAGGACTTGGAATATTGGTTAACTCGGCTGCTGTGGACCCAGATGATCCTGAGGGATGCTGTGGATTATGAGCATTGTCTGCACTATTTTTGTTTAAAATTTGTGTGCAACTTGGACCAGGAGGAACCCCTGTAGAGGATGCAGTGCTGATCATTTCTTGATCTGGAGTCTTATTAACGGGTGGAGGTCGACCTTCTTTGAGACGCTGGTCCTGATTGGACACCAGCCTGTAAGGAGATGGTGGCAAATACCCCATCTTGGTTAGTGCTTCTGCTTTGGATGGAAACCCATTTGGAAGTTCTTCCAACTCTTTGGCAGACAAATCCAAAGGTTTTTCTCCTGGGTTTTTGGCCTTTTGAGGTACAGTTTTGTCCATTGATGTCTTTGCAAGTGCAACACATTTGTCTGGTTTACTGCTGTCTGAACGGGCATCTTTGGTTTTGTTGCCAACTGAATTTGTGGAAGGGCTGTGCTGGGGGCTCAAGCAGAAGGGATGAGACACTGGAAATGAGGTTGAGGAGTTGCTCCTATAAAGGGATTTCTGGAGGTCTGTAGCTGAGTTTTTGAGAGTTTGGGTAAGGGGAATGGAACATGAAGGCTGGGAAACTGGGGTAGAGTCTAATACAGCAGTGTTAATGTGACCATTACTGCTTTTGCTAGGAGTATGCTTGGTCTGACTGGACTTTACTCCATTGCTGTTGCTATGTTGTCGCTCATTATGGTGAGCGACTTGAACCTGGGGCTCCTGGTGGATCTGAGGACTGGTGGTGAAGGCAGAGGGCTCTTGATGCAACTGTGGAGCAAGTCCCTGCAAGGCCTTGTCCTGGCAGTGGGGCAGGGGTGAAAGGACAGCAGAGGCTGGAGTGGCTGTAGACATCCTGATAGGAGGGCCCAGTGATGAGGACATATGAGCCGGGGCATATGCAGGCATGTAGAAGAGTCTTTCCTCTCCAGGAGTGCTGCCTCCAGTGGTACACAAAGACTGATATGCCAGCTGTTGCTGGATGAAGGGTGACGGCTGAGACAGGAAGGAGGCCTTGTATGCCATGTCCAGAAAGGGGTACATTGAAGCATCCATGTAAGGGCTGATCCAGGGCAATCTCAAAAAGCCACCAGCGCCATTCAAACCCAGTTCTGACTGCTTGTCAATGGGAACAACTCGACGGTCCAGTCCCAGGCCATCGCTTTCTGCAGTGGGGACAAGCAGAGGCTTCTGCAGCCTTGGATGTGGGCTTTTATAAAGTCCAACATATCCGTTCACAGATTTCTGACCGTCCAGTAAGGTCACATCAGGCTTGTACAGGAGCTCATACCCAAGTGGGAGGGAGGTACCAGGTTCTTGGGACTTTTGTCCAGAAAGAGGATGGATGCCAGGGTAGAATATGCCTCCATGGGGGCGGGGGTTTTCCCCAACCAAAGTGTTGCGGTCAATGTTGAGGGCAGCTAGCGGGTTCATCCTGTGAGCTGCACCGGCATCCACCTGTAACATGGAGAGTCAAAATTAGAGCTGAATTTTATAAACAACGGCAGTTTATTATCATCCATCCATCAGTTGTGTACCCGCTTAATTCAGTGCAGGGGGGGGGCAGAGCATACCATGAAGCATGATCATAAAACAAAGGGATTTATGTTTATGATCAATAAAACGATTGGGGTGGATGTGAGGTCTGGAAAAAATGCAATCATTGTTATATAATTTTTATCAATCAATCATTGTTTTGATACAACTGAGCAACAGAAGCAAACTGAAAATGAAATCTGCAGACAGAGAAGTTTGCACATCTTTTTGAAACCTTTTGAACTAATTTAAAGGGATACTGTGTAACTTTTGGCCACTAGGGGGCTAAACCTGTAACTCCCCACAGGACACACGACACTGTTGTAAAATGAAAGTCTTTCTCTTTCTGTTCTACTCAGACATCGTGTTCACCTTCTTACTTTGTTCACATTTGACAAACTTTCAACGAAAAAGTATCATGAAGCTCAGACACTGTGTTTTATATCTGCAGGTCACGTGATCCACGAGACACGGATCAGGTCACATGATCACGGATCCGCTCATGCAGAATTACAATGTCTGGTTTCTGCAGAGGGCAGCCCCCCCTCGGACCCCCGACACGTGTCAAACACTGAATATTGACCCCAGAAATCCTCCATTATTACTCACATTAGGCTGATGTTTGGGTCAAATGTTTAATTTTAGGGGAAATTACAGGTTTAGGACCTCGCCTGCTGAGTTTAGCTTTGTGCACGCGTTACACGCTAGCACGCTAATGTAAACAAACCGGCCGTTTTAAACGCACGTCGGTGGATTCAGTAAAGAAATGTTTGACGACAATATCGGAGGAAGAGAGGAAACTAAGGGGAGCAAAAGAAGAGTAGAAGTAAGACAAGAGGCTCACAGTGCAGGTAGGATCCAACCTGGATGCTGGATTAGCCGCCGATGGCGTCACTGAGAACATAGTAGAAGTTATAAAGTGTGTCTTTAAGAATGCATTCAGCCTTTTTTATTCAAATCCTGGTCTGTTTGCTTGGAAAATCCCCTTCGTTTGGTGAAATTGTAAAATGTGCAAACAGACTGGTTTGTATGAAAGTGGGCTCGGTTCGCTTCATGTGGGACGCTAGGTGGGCCTGGACGGGAGAAATGGCTCGCGGTTGGATGCAGAACAACTGGATTCTGATGGAAATGTGATCAATACAACACCGCTAGCTCCGAGTTTTACCATTACGTGATGAAAACAGACGTTTTCCTGCGTTAACCAAAAGATGAAACGAGTTTCTTCTTCGTTGGTTGTCTCGTCTTCTCCTTCACTAAGTCTTGGTGCAGCGGAGAACGGAACACGTTGTTTAAAAGATCTGATTCATTTGAGTCGTGCAGCATGAACACAAACACCGTCCGGATGAATACTGCACCCCCCATCCGATCGTACCGAGTCTGGTGAACTATCCTGGCCCAGGTCGGGCACTGGTTCTGAACCAGGAGGGGAGCTGGTTCGGTGGGAAAAGGTCTGAACTGCAGGAAACTGGAGTAATTCAGACTCTGGTGTAACGACAATCACTTCCTCCACGTTGTCGCCTGCGGCTTCGTACGGCTCAGGATGGAGGATTGAATCAAAGACACGATTCAGTGCAATTCATTGGTTTCTTAGCTCGGTCGTTATTTCATGAACTGGTTTATTATTATAAATTGGACTAATGTGGGGATAATAATAAGTTGGCTACAATAGATCGGATTGAATCGGACTGTCTGTAAAAGTCGAGATGACTTTGTTATTAATAAAAAAAGTATTTTTTCAGCTAAACACAAGAACTCATTTTTTTATCCCTCCTGTCATAAACAAGCTGATTCTAAAGGCCTGCTTGTTAAACATGATTAAATAAATCAGCTCAATATGAAATAATTGTTTTAATATTCTGAAATAAACGTTTCGTGATTAAATCTTAAACCTTTCAGGACAAACAGGAGTGAAACCAAGAAATAGATTTTGTGTTTTCAGAGAAAACCTCTGACATCATTTTCCATCATGAGGGAATTTTTTTCATTATCTTTTCTTTTCTTGGTTTTCCTGGATGGCGCTCGATGCCGGGAGCTGCTCCTCCGGTCTCCATCGACAAATCCAGGAAACAGAGGAGGATGGAGAGAGAGAGAGAGAGAGAGAGAGACAGAGAGACAGAGAGAGAGAGAGAGGGAGGGAGACATAAAGAGAGAGCGAGAGACAAAGGTAAAGCAAGGGAGAAAGAGAGAGAGAGAGGATCAGGAGCAGGGTATTGAAGTAAAAGAGCAGCCTAATTGAATTTCCTGTCACACGGCGTCGTGAAGCGTCTCTGATTGGCTATCAGCCGCAGGGCTATTAGGAAATTATCCAGACAGCTGGGAGGCCGCCTGAGATGAGGAGGAGGAAGAGGAGGAGGAAGAGGAGGAGATCCTTCATCGCTGTTTTTAAGGCAGCATGAAGAGAGAATTAAAGAGGCTGAAATGAGAACTAAACCGAGAGGCGAGCAGCCACGACTGGGTTCTCCTCGGGAAGGAAACCGGGAGATTATTTAAGAGTTTTGGGGGTTTTTTCTGTGTTAAAAGGTCAAGTTTTCCACAGCAAACAAACAAGAAGATCGGCCAGAAGCAAGCAGACATGTTGCTCTGTGGGCTGGAGATGGAGGGATAATAATAACCGTGATGAAATATCCGTCTTCCTCTGCTCACGTGATGCGCGTCTCAGCCAGCTGCTTGGCTGGAAACTAAAGCTTCATTATCTGAAATCACCGTCAGGAAATCTGAAATCTGCCTGTCCGACGGTCCGGATCCGGGATCGGTTCCTTCTGGTTTCCAGGCAAACAGGAAACAGCTGCAGAGATTTACTGGAACATGTTCAAACATAAATGAAACCGTTGATGAGGCAGAAACAGAGTCGGTCCAGTTCTAAGCAGCTTGGAAGCGAATGAACCCTTTTAGAAAAACTTTCTACCGTTGCTCTACGTGAAGGTCGTCTCTGTGGACGGGATCAGTCCCACACCGACGTGGACCAACGCACCATAGAGAATAACTAATATTTCCTCCCAGTCTACCCAGCCGTGCCCCATAATTCATCTTTTATCTTAATAATTGTTCTGCATACGGTATTTGTAGGTTTGTTATTGCCCCCGTCGGACTGCAGATGTAAATGAGCCTAAAGATGGATGGTTGGTGCGTTGCACTCGCCTCATAATTCGATGCGGTCGAGAGTTCGCGACGTCTTTAACAGGTAGTCGGGTTCCAGCTGCACCAACTCGGAAAGAAGAGACGCCTCCAAAAGGCAAATCTTACAAATGTCATAAAACTAGCAAACCACAAACCCGCCGTCGGAAATAATACGACGGTTTAATGTGCCGATGATTAATGAGCCAAACATCCATTTATCCGTTCTCATGCCGATTATCCAGGGTCGGGTCGCGGGGGCAGCAGCCAGAGCAGGGAAGCCCAGACACCCCCCCTTCCCCCCCACCTCCGCTTCCCAGACCAGCTGACAGATGTAATCCCTCCAGCGTGTCCTGGGCCTTCCCGGGGGGGGGGGGGTCTCCTCCCGGTGGGACGTGCCTGGAATACCTCCCCAGGGAGGATTAGGGTTAGGAGGCATCTTAACCACATGCCTGAGCCACACAATGACGCAATTTTTACACAAATAACAACAACGTATTTATAATTCTAACAACAATTTGCTGCTGTTTACACAAGAAACTTCACGCAGACATGATATACAGAATTTTGATAAGGAAAGCAGAGGACGACAGGCGGGACAGGCGGGGGATCTCAGAATCGTCTGTAAGGGAGCGTAGAGCTGCCACCCCGAGACCTTATCGCGCTACAACATGATGGGCAGCTCTGTGTTTCCATATGTCTGCAACTTACGAGTTTGGAAAAACTAAATCTCTGTCATTTCTGGCAAAACTCCCGAGGACAACCGGAACGTACGATTACGCTTGCAGGACTTCTGGGTACGGTAGGCCCGACGTAGCGGACGCTGGTGAAAGGCAAGCGGGCGTAGGGTTACACGGTCCTGCTGCAGACGGTCTTCCACGGTTACCGCACAAACTCCAGAAATCTAGAAAGGCGTAACCACAAACTGACCAATCACAGCGGAGTACTTCCATGTAACCATGCTGGACAGGGCTGCACGGCGGTTCTTGTGAAGTATTTGGGTCTCTGGATAGAAAAGCTCTTGTTCATCAATCTTATTGCTTATTTAGTCACAAAAGCTTTAAGGAGAGGGGATTTTTATTTTAGAAATAAATCAAGTTTTACTTTAACAATTAGGAACCATACAGTGGAAACCACCTGTCTGACTGGGACTGATTGTGTGGGTTTATTCGGTGGTGGATTCATTATGCTCCCCTACACATGATCAGAAATACAAAGTCTAGGTACTTCTGCCAAGGCGCAGAGGTTATGTTTATACCAGCGTACGTTCGTCCGTCTGTCTGTCAGTAACATAGCTCTAATTAGCGGATTTGGGTGAAATTTCCAGGAAATCTCCGACATGGTATCAGGAAGAACTCATTATATTCTGGGGGTGATCCAGATCAGCGTCTGGATCCAGGACTTTTTTTAACACTAGATCTGCCAACATTGCAATACCCTCCTAGAACCACCAGAGGGGGTAATTTTGACACCCTGTCCATGCAGCATTAATAAAATGATGAAGGAGGCGTGAACAGAGGTCAGTTTTTTATCCCTTTGAGTCTTTTTTATCAATCAGAAGTAAACAAAGCTTCAATAAATCAATAACTCGCTGATCAGCATGTGGGATTACCATGGCTCAAATACTTCCTAGCTTACAACATTCACTCATCAGCTGACATAGAACTAAATTACATCATCTTTTATATGGATTTATATTTTTATCAATCATTTGAGGAATAGAATAAGGAATCAGCTGATTTATTGTATCAGACGTGGAGAGATCAATAATGAAGCACAGCGGGTCATTCTGGCATGATGCAGCTCCGGTAGAGGACACATTCATTCAGCTCCGTAGAGGACACATTCATTCATTCAGCTCCGGTAGAGAACACATTCATTCAGCTCCTGTAGAGGACATGTTCATTCATTCAGCTCGGGTAGAGGACACATTCATTCAGCTCCGTAGAGGACACATTCATTCATTCAGCTCCGGTAGAGGACACATTCATTCATTCAGCTCCGGTAGAGGACACATTCATTCAGCTCCGGTAGAGGACACATGCATTCAGCTCCGGTAGAGGAC
>JAOXYM010000026.1:181421-193639 GCA_028567055.1 Leptatherina wallacei | reverse complement strand
CCTCCCCACGCTCCAGCCCCCCTCTCAGCGCCTCCTCGTTGCCCATTTTTGGGTTTTCTGGGAGTCACGAGACTCGTAACGTTGCCAACATGGCGACGGTGTGAACCTCCCAATGAGCTTCTTTTCAGCTCTTTAGAAACCTACGAGTCACAGGGTTTTAAAGCTTCGTCCATATATTTACACTCAATGGTCTGGACTAGAGTTTAACAGCATTTGTACTTAAATGTGTATACCTTTAGTTTAGGAGAATATGTCAAGGGCAGGAAGAATGTTGTAATATTATTTGTGTGAAGCTTGTAGTGTTTATTGAACATTTATACGTGACACGTCAGTTCAGTGCTGTGTCGGCTGTTGAGAAGTGTGGATGCTCACTGTCTTCTCCCTGTTTGCTAACAGCCGACCACAATAAAAACCTGCGAGAGAACACACTGAGCGTTTATTCAAGTGTGCAACACCTTTCATTTCGCTGGCAATAGGCAGCAGGCATACTGGAGTTGCCTACTCAGTCAGTGGGTTCCCAGTGCTAAGCCGCCATTTCCCAGTCCTTGCGTCATGATGAACATGCGTATGGGCAAACACCAAGCCAGTTATTGATGATTTCCGAAAAAGACATGAAAATGCAATCGACACTGCATGATCTCAGTGATGGGCCACCAACCCAGTACTGGAGTCGATCAAACTGCTTCCTCATGAGCAGCAGTCCTTATAAGTGGGGAAGCAAAAGGGTCACCTGGACCTTTTCAGAGCGGGGAAGGGTGCCCCTGGCGGTGTGGGAGGAGTGCTGAAGCGTAAGGCAGACATGTATGTGCTCACAGGCAGTGACCTACAAACATCAAGGGATCTGTATGAGTATTTACAAAAGTCCTCCGAAAATGTCACCATCGTGTTGATTGAAGAGGAGCAGATCTCCACCATGGATGAAATGTTTCCTCCTTCAGTGCGTCCAGTGACGGGAACCAACAATACACACCGAGTTCTGTCTTTGCTTCATGAAAGATATTTTACAGAGATCTTAGTTGTTTCAAGTGATGACGAATAGACACATGACAGCCCGTTTTGAAAACATGATTTGGTTTAGCAGCAGTTGCTAAAAGTTTAAGCAATTGGTTGGGTACTGTTAGCCAGCAAAGCATGTAGCTCAGACTAGCGGTAGGGTTGCCAACCGTCCCATAACATACTGAATCGTTCCTTATTTGACAATAAAGCGTCACGTCCCGACGTTTTATTGATTCAATACGGGACACAATTTGTTCCATATTTTCATAAATGTCCATTGGAAATGTCTGTCACACTCACATCAACACTAAATCTAACAATAATGAACAAAATAAAATACTGAGGCCAGCAACATTGTTGTGGTGGGATCTAGGCAGGATCCCTCCCTCCCTCCTTGCTGCACTGCGTGTTGCTGTCAGGGTTGCCTAGAGACAGACGACACACACCAGCGCTGCTCACAACACCCGCGCCTTTAAAAACAGTCCCCTGCACACGATGCTCCACCACGTCCTCAAAAGCAAAAACGCTTTTCATCCTGATTACAAGAAAAATTGTAAAATGTGTCTGCGAGTGTTTTCAGTGGTGCACGGTGGGCTGTCTGACATCAGACAGGGTGTCAGGAGAGCAACACTGCAGGCATGTAAGAACACAGAAGACTAGAGCATCAGTCTCCCAGTTCTTCATCCCCCAATCATCTCCTCATACTGATCTGGTATGGGACATCATGTCATGATTGATCCATGTCCTATCTGGTACTTTTACCAGAAGATGTCAGAGTATGGGCAGAGCCTGCTTTTGTGATTTGATTGATTGTTTAGGATATTGAGTTTTTAAAGGCAAATGAATGATCATTTATTTAATATACAGTAGTTTTAGCCAGTATAAATATCATATACTGTATGTTTGTATAAAGAAAAAGTCAGACTAATGGATTAACAATTAATAAATAAATGTTGTTCAGAGTAAACGCTTATTTTTTAAATAGCCTATAACTTAACTTAAACTTTAAGTTACTTTAAGTTCTCAATTTATTTAGTTTATATTTAAAAAATTCATTGTTGCACACTCCACAGATCTCCATTAGTTGCTGGTGCTACTGCTACGTGGTAGACCATACAGTATCTCATTAACCAGGTTAATTGATTATGCAATAACTAGCTTGTGTGCATATGGTATTTTATCATATATTTTCCTTTTGCATGTTAAATAAGGATGCATGCTATTGAGGTTTTATGTAGCCTAATTAATAGCACTTTATGTGCAATAATGTTGCACAATAAATAATGTGTTAATTGGTAATAAAGCATTTCAAGATTTAAGTATAATTAAAGTACAGTGTTTGTAGGCCAGATGTTTAAACATGCCTACTGTTTCGATTGACTGTTTGTGAAAATATAATCTGTGCATAAGGATGGGCCTCAGTTATTTTATACGGGGAAATCACACTGGGACAGACAAAATAAATTGCACCAATTTTTGTCTCTTTCTGTCTGCTAGTCATATTTTTACTTACTATGTTCCTAGAGTGTTTTGAATAAGTTAAGACACGTTATATTATGACTAAGGGGTAGGGCCCCCAAAAATTATTCTGCTTAGGGCCCCCGGAAGTCTAGAGCCTGCTGGTGATAACATTTCACTGCGACCAAACCCTGACGAAAATATCAAATTCTTTGACTTAAGTGCTGCGGTGGTGCTGCCTTCTCCATCCAGCTCGTCCACTAGAGAGCCTCATTATAAGTAAAAGTATAAGTATAAGCCTTACATATTTGTAATTTGGATAAACCCAAATTGATGGAGTAGTAGCTAGTTATTGCAACCACTGCAGACAATCGTGTCACTGACATAAAAATCTCTCCTTTTGAAGGTCTTCTACTCAGGTGCTGCATGCACATGCCCAATCAAGTGTATCAATTGGAGAGGCCCAGGATGATGATGCAGACACCATTTCTAATGAAGGATACACAGAAGGACAATTTGTTTTAATTAAGTATTAGGGAAAACCATTTGTGGGACATTTTGTTGACATAAGTATGGAGGGGCTGCAGGTAAACTGCATGAAACAACTTGGAGATAAAAATGGCTTTGTCTGGCCAAAGATTGGTCATTTACTATGATGATCATAAAGTTGTTTGTGGCATATTACAACCTCAGCAAGGCAGTCGGTTTACTACTCTATCCAAATTTGACTGGCTTATGTACAATGAAGTGTAGATGAACTGACTTGTTTATGGATCCACTCAGCCACTGAGTATGTTCACAGTTAACATGAAAAAAAAAACTTGTTTTAGTTAGAATACATGTTGCAGACCAGTCTTGAATTAAAATGAAATGCAATTTGATACACAAACGTTTGATCTTATGGTTCAAATTATATTTAAAAAAATTTTTTTTACTTTTTAAATATCAATTTCATAAAATTAGAATATTACTTTTCAGCATTTTTGAGCTGTTAAATATTTCTTGCCAAATGAGTGATTACTTGTTAAACATTGGTTTACATATGGTCTGACACTATATCATGTGGTGTGATATTCCAAACTTTGAAAATGATATACCGTTATTAATGAGAAAACATGAAAATATTTATGGATTACATAGAAAATAGTATCGCAAGAGTCAAATATTTTTTATAATTTTATAGCAAGGTTTGTTACAATAATTAGAAAATATGTTGAAAGATCAACAGCATAGGTCTCGCATAATTATGATTCAGAAAAAATAATACACAAATTTAATTAATGTTAACAAAACTATAATATATCACAGTTTGTGATAAACAACTTTGATAGAAGTGGGTAACCTAAGAAAGGTATACCCATTTTCATTTTATATGTAATTATTTTCATGTCACCATATGACGATTTTAGGCACTAATACAAATATTATCAAATAAAATCTGATTTCAACTGAAAATTTGTTTCTATAAAGATGAGAATTGGAGGGATAAAAGTCAACCATTTTTATGCCTGACCCTGAAATAAACTAAACTTTAACTTTGCAATCAATTATGGAGTAATCTGTCTTTTGGAACAGACAATAACAAGCACCAAATGTTAAGAAGTAGCCTACCATAAGTTAATTCTTTCCCATTTCTTTCACAAATGCAGATAATTGCCACAATGAACACACTGCATCCACAGCGCTGCTTCCGGAAGATTCTTCAGTATCTGCAAAAGTAGCTAGAAGTAGAAGGATCAGATCTTACAGTGAAGGAAAATGTCTCTGGCAAAAGTCTGTTCTTATAGACTGGATGACGGTTCTACATTAAATAACTCCCCAGGCAAGATCCCATCCAATAGAATATATATATAAACATCGAACAAAAAGTTCAGAAATTTGTGTTTGCTAGATTATTTCTCTGTTGTAACAATGCTTCTTGGCAATACATTTCATACTGTTGGAAAGCCTGTTTATTTCCCTTTTAAATGGTGCCCCATTTGTAAGGAACATGCATTTGTGGGATGAGCAGCCCAGCTGAGTATGTGGGTTGCGCCCATGAAAAAAACACAAATACACTAAAGAATATATAAATATTACACTATTTTACTAAGAACAGAAAACTCTAAAACTCAATTTCTCAATTTTTTTAAAATTCTAAATCATAATGTCATCATATGAAATCTGCTCCTCTATTTAAGGTATTATGAATGAAATATGCATTATATGGAAGAAAGTCAAGGTGTGACTGACTTTAGACATCTATACAGTGGATTCCACCCCCCTCATTTGTTTAATTTGGGAGAGACCAAAGGTGAACTTTCCCCCCATCCCCCCTTCCCTTTCCCTTTCTCACACACAGCTTCACTGCACGGCACCTTGTCAGCCAGGAGGCGCTAATTTGCAGATTCCGAGACAGTAATTTGACAGATAATAGAAAACCATGTAGATATAGTCAGATATATAATTTTTTTCTAAGCGCTCGTGCTGAACCCCTTGTGTCATGAAAAATTGCCGCCCCGGGCCTAAAACCGCTACTGCCCATGACCATTTCAGTGTCACAAGAAATGCTTCTCTGGCTGTGAGGGAAAGCTACACTTGTTCACATTCCCGAAGGAAACAACGGCTAGACAGCAATGGATGGAGTTAGATTTTTGGGAGCCAGCCACAGAGTTGCACCAATGTTTGTACTGGACAGCGCACTTCAACGAAGAATGCTGGATGAATAAGGGACAGTACAATGGAGGATTTGCTACCAGGCTTTTGCTGAAAGGAGGGTCTGTTCCTACAATCAAGGACCACATTTCCGATCCTGAGCCACAAGCTGTGAGTAAAACTGTTGTCTGTTTTTATTTCAAAACATTAGTGTGTGAGCCACGGTCAAACTAGCTTTTAACTTTTTTACCGAGTATTTATTTTACTTCATTTTGTTTACGAGTTCTGCCAGTGTTTCTATGACGGCAAAAACAGTTGATGTTCGCGCTCCCAACAACTACTCCTGGCAGCTGACCAATCAGAGGCAGCCTGCATCAGGGGGGAGGTGGGGCTTAGAGCAGAAGAGTCACTTGTTTCTAGTAGAGGCTGATCTGAGGGTCTACAGATAGGATCATTGTAAAATAAATAAAGGGGTTTGTGAAAAATGCTTGATCAATTCCTGCCCTTGTGGACTCATATAAAAATAAATTAGCCTGAAATTAGCATAATAGGCCCCTTTAAAGATCTCATAGTTCCATATATTCCCAACAGAGCACTTTGCTTTCTGACTGCAGGTCTACTTGTGGTTCCCAGAGTCTCTAAGAGTCAATTTGGAGGCAGAGCCTTCAGCTATCAGGCCGCTCTCTTATGGAACCAGCTCCCAGCTTGGGTTCAGAAGGCAGACACTCTATAGTTAGGGGTGGTTAGCCATCCTCAGTGATACTGCCATAGGTTTAGACTGCTGAGGGAAATCCCATGATGCACTGGGCTCTTCCTCTACATCTCTCTGCTCCTTATCGTCCATGTATAAATATATGACAGTATTGGCATCATTAACATATTTCTCCACTTCTCTCTCAGCAGATCTCCCTGGATAAAAGCTGTGATGTCTATTGGTCTCTCTTTCTGTCCTCTCTTTTTGTCCTTTCCACCCCAACCAGTCGAGGCAGATGGCCGCCCTCCCTGAGCCGGTTTTTCATCCTGTTAAAAGGGAGTTTTTCTTTTTCACTGTCACCTCTAGAATGCTCAGGATGGGGGATTTAATCGAAATCAAGATGTTGCTGTTGGTTTCCTCAGCTAGGCTATTTGTTATGAAATGGCTTGTATGAATACTGATTGATGACAACAGATTGTCTCAAACTGATTGTCTGTGAAGCGCCCTTAGATTGACATATTAAATTATAGTCTCAAAATCTGTCAAATTAGGACAAGAATAATCCACTTGTATAAAGGTGTGCATGCGCCTGGTCCATCACACATTTTCTTTATACGGTAATGCTGACTGAAAGTGAAACTGAGCACATTCACCGCACCCTGTTCCTCCCAAAAATGACTGCAGATTAACTTGTTTATCCTCTGGATCATCACTGAGTGTTATGGTGACAGAATCACACAACAAGTTATAAATACCTATTAGTAAAAACGTACACCATGAGAACACCAGCTAGTTTAAGTGATAATGACTTAATAACCACACATGTACATGCGATTTGTCACGAACAAGCCTGCCATAACAATGCAGTTTATCAATAACAACAACTCGTAGCTGTTTGCACTGGAAACTTAACGGAAACAAAATATATTATAAAGAATTTTATTGAAGACACCAATGGACTGCAGGTGACACTGCACAACCATCTTAAAATGTGGTAACTTTCTCCCTGTTTACAAGTACCCTTTACAAGCTCACTTATTTCAGACTAAAAATTCCGAGGACAACTGGAATGCACGATAAACACGCACAATTTATACACATGATCAGAGGGCTGAAAGGTTGTTCTGGCCGTGGAGGGAAACTGGTTTGACGTGACTGAGGATGCTTGAGGCTTGTTTTGCTGAACTGGTAGAGCCACTAAGTGCACATTGACATACAGACCCTGCATACATTTCTCTACATCCTGGACAAAGCCCCCCAGACTTCAGTGGGAGACTGTTGTCTCAGTTTTGGTTTTTTCATCTACCTGAACATGAGACTGCCCAACTCCATACAGCCACAGCAGACGGGTGAAAAAGAAAACACCCAATACAGAAACTAATCCTGAGGTAGCGGATCAGGTTGAGTGATGTGAGAAGACCAGCTTGGTCCTTAACACCAAAAAGAGCAAGAAAATGACAATAGACCTGAGGAGACCAGGAAGTACAGCCCACCTCCCCCTTCACATACATAGATAAGTAGTAGAGAGTGGAGTCACTTTGTCCAACCATCTGACCTCCAGCACTTTCAACACCTCCATCCTGCTCAATGAAAACCCAACAAGGAATGTTTTATCCCAAGGAAGCTGAAAAGAACTTCTACATGTCCAGGACTGAGAACATCACGGTGTGGTGCAGAGTCAGCACAAAGAAAGGAAAGACGGACTAGCGTGTGGTTGATCAGAGCTCCCACGCCTGGAGGACGTCTATGCCAACCATCTGAAGGAGAAGGCCAGCAGCATCACTTCAGACCCTTCACACCCTGGTTACACACTGAACTTTTATCATCAACTGTAGCAAATGTTACAGAAATGTTCCAGTTTTTAATTGAAATTAAAGCAGTTCAAGTCTAATAAATTCAACTTCCAATAAATAAACTTTTGATTGGCAGTTTAGATAAATCTGTTAAGTTTTTATAAATTTGGTTTTACATCAAGCTTTTTATGATAAAAAAAACTGTCTATAAATTTCATTCTACTTATATAGCTACAATAAAGTTGCTTCTGATGCAGACAATCTGTTTTTCAGCTGGTTATTGAGTTTGCTTCATCCTTTTTGCAAACTTCCTCTTGATGATTAGTTGTTTTAATCATATAAGCAGTAACTATCTATTCTACCCAACTAATAAGTCATTTTCTTGCCAACGTGCATTACATACATGCTTAGTGTGGCACGGTCAGATGATCTGTTATCTAGACTCTTAACTTGTTTGAATGTCTTTACTTTGAATTATGTGTCCTCTTTTTTTTACCAACATCCTTAGATTTTTTTCTTAAATCAGTAATAACTGAGGAACTAAGAAGGGAATTTCAGGAAAGAAGTGAAACTCTGCAGGTAGAGTACCCTGTCTGCTTTGCAGGGAGAAGAACTATGAGGGAGTGGCCATGTCGCCTGACAGTCAGGTAAAGTCAGATTTAATGATGAGCTTTTTTACCCGGCAGGACAGAAGGAGCAGCTCCTCTGGATAGCCTGTCAGGATGAAGCAGCTTCTGTTCACAGTGGTGGTTCTTGCACTGGTGTTGCTCTGCAGTGGACAAGCTCACGTGTGCCGTCAGCAGCCGTGTCCTGAGTACCAAACTGTGGAGACAAACCAGGTGGGCTTCATACAGACACACACCATTTTTGTGCTCCTGCTCCAGGCTAAATGAGGGGTTTTGTTTCTGTCTTGTGCAGGGTTTTGAGGAGCGTCATTATGTTGCTTCTGACTGGATTACCACTAAGGTGGATGGCACCCGTGACATCGACATTGTTGCTGCAAATAACAGACTGAAGGCTTACTGCCAGAGCCTGAAGGAAGCAGGTCAGTCAGGATCTTAAACCTTAACTTTAACTCTTCCAGTATTTTGGTTTGCGATGCTAAAAACAGCAGTAGTGTTGACAGAGAGCACACGGGGGAGAATGGAATAATTATGCATAACTACATGGGGAAAAAAAGAACACATTTTGCTTTGAGGATATATTCAAGCTGTTCATGTCGTCAACAAATACTTCAAATTCTTCAAACTCACATGACTGCAGCATCTTAGATTTCATCTACATGATATGACCATTTTTCCTTTTCTCTACCAGGTCATGAGATGCCCAACACCTGGCCTGTGCTAATCACAGTCACAGAGGAGGGAGATGCTCTTGATTTGTCCTTGTCCTGGTTCGTCCCTCCTGGTGTAAAGGCCGAAATGTCTGATACATCAGTCACACTGCAACACAAAGAAGCAGCCACCGTCTACGTCAGGTAAAGATTCATTGACTCAAACCTGACAGGGAAAGATGGCTTTGATGAATTTGCAGTTCACTATTAATTTCTCTCACTCTCAAGGGCTTTCAGTGGCACTCCAAGCCTCAGCAGTGGTCAGGAAAATGCTAAAATTCTTCGTGAGGCCCTTGTTAAAGCTGGGAAAAGCTTTGTTCCGCACACGTCTATCGGAGCTGGATATGAGTCTTATTTCTCGCTCATTCACCACAATGAAGTCTGGATTTATGCTGCATGAAAGCAGCTGTATGTCATATAATTGTTGTACTTTATTTATAGTCATCCTAGATTAAAGTTTTCACTCCTCTGTCCTTTAGAGTACCAGCATGAAGCAGTAGAGTAACAGGGGCTTATCACACCAGTAAAATGTATATTTCACCTCTGTGTATTCCAGCTAAAAATAAACATTTCCAACTGGCAGATAAACATAATGAGAGGGTGCTGTTACATGATGGAAACCAGTTTATTCATAGTTGTTTAACCCATTGGTACCAGACGCCCCCGGGGCGGACATGACAAATAAATATGTATTTTACTCAGTCTGCCTTCCAAGTACCTACACATTATACACCATTGGAAGATTGGAGATTCTTAAGATTTGAATGATTTATAATATTCCAGGTTACTATCATAAGTAAACACTTATTTCTGACCTGTTGCCAATGGAATTTATCTTTGAAGCCATACCGTACTCCAGTAGAAGATGATAATGCAAAAAAAACGGTCCTGTTACATCAACAAGGCTCCAGTAAAAGTAGTCCAGTAAAATATTTGGTCCACTACAAGTTTTATATCCATTAAAACTTGTTTTAGGCAAAAAAAATTAAGGATTTTAAGGAGTTCATAGTTTACCATTAGCTGAATTTGTTGTCTGTCATGCTCCAAATATCCAACCTCTCATCCATTTTCTGTAACCAGCATGATAATACAATCAGTGCATGATTAAAACTATAACTTGATATATAAAGACATCTTATATACATATGTGATGATTTATCTATCTATTTAGGCAATGCTGTCTGTTGTCCCCATACATACTGTTAGAATTTTATACCATAGTAAAAAGGGGGTGTTCAAACCACATTTTGAACATCAGATCTATTTGGAATGTCTAAGTATTTTATCCTACAATAAAAAATGTATATGATTAATCCAGAATAAATGTTTCAGAAAATCACAATTCTGTATTTTTTGTACATCACTCCTTTTGGTGAAAAATATCTAATATCACACAAAATCATGTCCTGGATTTTAAAAGACACAAAGACACAAAAACATAAAAGCCGCGATGATTGGCATATATGTTTTAGACACTTTCAAACTGGTGGAAATTAAACTTCTATTACAATCATTACTGGAACGTACATCTTCCTGAACAGTATGCCTCCTCATCATGGTGCATTAAACCTGCTCCCATGATGTTATTTACTAAATACCAAATGAGATAAGTTTAAACTCCACCCCACCCGTCCAATTATAGTTTATTCAAAGGTAAATAGAGATATATTTGTCTTCCAGGGTGACATTTTGTCTGTATCAAGGCACCCTCTGGCCTCTGGATGACTTCTGTTGAGTTTGGACCTCATGCATGATGATTCCTGTGTTGTTTTACTATTTCATTGTTTCAAGACTCCCACACAAACCTTCAAAGATCAGCAGGTCTCAGTGAGAACCTGGACTAATGTGATAGGAACAGACAGTTCTTATGACAGAGTCAGGGTCTCCCTTTGAACTCAGTCACCACCACTGCCTAATATACAGCATAAACAATGATTTGTATGGTTTTTACAGATGTATGGGTTCAAGATTTCTTAAAACAACCATTTCCTTTCATCTGGCCCATAGTGGTAGATGTAAAATCCAATGAAATAGACAAACAGTTGCAGTGTGCAAAAATTTGTAACATCTGCCTTAAAATGGGAAATTTTAAAATATTTTCATTTTTGAGTACTTTGGCTTTTTTTTAGGTTAAGTGGCAAAAATATCAGGCTTAAAGAGAATTATTAAGGGTATTTTTACTGCTGTAAATGTGTAAACGGTTGAAACTTGACCTTAACAGTAAGTGAGCAGGAACTTCATTGGAGTTTTTTTCATTCAGAGTTTACCGTCACCAGAAAACACAATGTTCCGGTTCGACTTGTTTGTCCTAAAGTCTAAAACACATTCACAACTGTTGTCTTCAGACATGTATGGGCAGGGGTTCCTGTTACATGTTTTACAAGCATTCTTTAGTTTAGAAAAAAAGTATTTAAAAAAAAAAACATTTCTCTGTCACGTCCAATGACTGTATAATAAAAGGTCCATTAATTGTATACGGTCTGCGTTACACTCCTATTAGTTGTAGAATGACTGCAATACCACCTAGCATCCAGCAGAGAGCGCCAGATTAGAAGGGGTGGAGTGACACTGGAAAACAAGTTTCTTTAGTTTACTGAATGATAGTTTGTCAGAGAAGAGCTGCAGTTGAAGCAAATCTGTTTCTGTCTAAAAGAAAATAAACTGGGTGTTTCTGTTCTTTTACAACATCTGACTCACCAGTATTAGAATACTGGTTAGAGTACATATTATATTTACTTTGGAGTTAAAGTTGCTTGTTGACACATAAGTTTTACTTGTTCCAGACACTCCGATAGACTCAGTCATGGTGAAACTTTAAGATCACATAACTGAATTGTTACTTCCATCCTAAAACTTTTTTCCATCTTGGATTCATTTTGTCCAATTTCAGGTTATAAGGTCTGGCTGCTGTCTTGTGCCGAGCAAATTTGCTTTCCCAAGAGGAGCTTTTTTCATAATTTAAATGCTTCATTTTCAGCTGGTTAAAATATATTGGTGCTGAATGAATCTTAAAAACTGACTCTCATGTGATGTGCATCTTTTGACAAATATGGCTCCTATATAGTATAGTATTTTTATACATTGTCATCAATCAATCATTCAACTTTTCACATGGTCTGGTGTTAAAAAAGCAAACTAAAAAAAAATCACAAAAATTGGCAATATCGAAGAGTCACAATTTAAATCGAATGAGCACCCAAAAAAAATCATTAACATGTGAATAGCAGCTAAGACCCGGTCACACTGCGTTTTGCGGGCGTATCGCGGCTGAATCACGGGTAAAATTTTGCGATTTTTTTTTGCCCGTGGT
>JAOXYM010000025.1:21335830-21347481 GCA_028567055.1 Leptatherina wallacei | reverse complement strand
TTTTATGTAGAAGAAACATGAACTTAGTGAGCAGCAACTCTCCAAATTCAATTGGTTTAGCTGAATGTATATTTTAATAAATTCATATCAATAATATAATGAATATTTAATTAATACATTTAATAATACAGCTACGGAAAAATTTATAAATACGATAAATATATATTCATTTAATCTAAATTAAAATTCAACTGAATTAATGGAGTTCATCATATAATGTTGCTTTTATGAATATCTAGAATATAGAAAATGTATTAAGTCATTAATTAGGTCAGGAAAACCATTTTTCCTACTAACAGAATTGAAAGTGCTGATCCAGAGATTTGCTCCGCTTGCAGACTTACTTTCAGGTGCTCTGTCCACGGTGAACCACAGCTTGAAGCGGTCGGGATGGTTGACCTGGATTTCCTCCAACTCCTCTCGCAGCAAAATGTCCTTCTCCGTCTGAACACAAGAAGATTGGAGAGGTTTGGCTCTGATGGGACTACCGTCAGTCTGCTGAGGTTCATGAGGCTCACCTGGTTGGCGAACAGCAGGTGACACACTGTTTGGTCCTGAGGGTCGCTGGTCACCGCTGTGATGAGCTGCAGCATCGGAGTGATGCCTGGAACGACCACATCTCTTATAAACAGCAGCTCACATCACGTAGAGAACTACTGTTCTCAGATTAAAGGAGAATTGCACTTATTTGTGGTTAAAATGAGACAAACTGAGCACAACTAGTCCCTCGGGACTGAATCCCAGCAGATCCAACTGCTTCAAAGCCTCCGACACCACACCGTATACTTTAGATGAACTTTGTGGCATCAGGCGAGATCCATAAATCCGTCTGACTTCAGACAGAGCTGGCTCGTTTGTTTAGGAACATACAGCTTTACATAAACACAGAAGGAAATAAACACAAACTGTGCTTTAGTGTAACATTAATGATCCCTGGTCAGACGAACCTTATTTTTTACAGGAAAATAAATTATTATTATTGGGATAGATTCATGATTATTTATTCTTACTTGGTGAAAAAGCCCTTTTACTTTTCTTCTAAACAATCTTTACCAAATTGTACAAACCAGTCAGAGTATATGTAGCAATCATGAATAAATGAACAGGAAGTCACAGACTGAACCCAAGCAGCTCAGACATGATACATTCAATGCCATTACAGAATAAAAACTATTTTCAAGCTTTTTAAAAGATGTCCAAGTTCTAGTTCTGCAGTTTGGAACCGTAGAAATCTGCGTTGGTATTTTACCTTTTTTTTGTCTCGGCTGTAGGAAAATGTTAGTATGAGATTAAGGTTGTTGCAGAAACTCGATGTTATATTGATCAGGTAGACGTCGGGGACAGAAAACTCTCCTCACATCACAGATTACAGAACAGTGTCATGATTAAAGCCAGGAGTGTTCAGGTGCCCACACAGGGCAACATTTCTACATCAAACTAATCATTTGTCCATCAGAAAACACATCAGCCACATTTGATAAATCAGCTGTTAATATTTTCAATTTTTTAAATCTTTCATCAAATTCAAAGCAAACCTTCAGAGAACAAGAAGCATGAGCATGTCAGGTTGTATCACGTTAACAGTTTTAACAGAGAAGTTTCCCTCACCTGTCCCTCCAGCGATCATACCCACGTGTTTGGCCGTCTTGGTTTCAGCTGGAGACTTTTTATCCGGCTGAATGGCGAAAACACCTGCAGAGAAAAAAGCTCTGTGAACAAACCATAATGATTAATAACCACACCTCTCCCGTTTCCCTGCCCTCACCTTTGCCTTTGTAAACAAGAAGTCCGCTGGGTCCTCTAAAGTCAATGGTTTCGTCAATCTTGAGGCTCTCCAAGTACTGACTCATCTTCCCACCCTCTGGGAATTTAGGATTTACGCCTTTAAAGTAAACCTGTGAACACAACAACAATAAAACAGTCACTAAAGAAATAATCAATACTTAATAAACAGAAAACCAGTCTTGAGCTCCTTACCTTCACCACCAGGTCCACGTAGCCTTGGTCATCATCGCTGGACACTGGTGTGTACGGACGGACGACCAACTTGCCATCGACCTTTGCAGACAAATAGATGTGCTGTCCTGAACAGGAGAACAAAGACAGCCCGGCTCAGTAAAGTGAAGGAACTTAACAGACATACTTATAAATGTTGGGATGAAATGTTTTAGGCATTAATCTCACAGTGAGCCGAGTCTGAGTGGACATACTGACCAATGGGCAGACCCAGGATGTGTTCAGTTGAAGGCAGGGCAAAGCGGAACTTCCTCGTGTCATGACTGACAATCTGAACCAGAAACACAGAAGTCTCAAAAAACATAGAGGCACGTGAACGCATCAGCTGGGTTTGCAGGCAGAACCCTAATTACCTGTTTGTCAATCAGCCGGAGGGCATATTTAATGTTGGGGTCCTCTAAAGTGATGGCAGGTCTCCTCTTGGAGAAGAAAAGTCTGAAGATGAGGTTGATGATGCTGTCAAAGCCGCCGCGGATCAGCTGCGAGATGAAGGTCAAAAGCAGGAGAAGGACTCAGACCACCAGCAGCTTAGCATTAGCTACCAACTGTGTGAGACCTCTGCGGGGCGTTGCCTGGCTAAAAGTCATTTTCTTTAATCCTTAAGGGGAGAAATGAGTCACGAGCATTCCTGTGGGCAGGCCCGGCGTGGCTGCACTTTGTTTGGAAAACGTCACATGCTAGCTTCTATTAATGATATGAAATTAGCTCAAATAAAAACCAAATGTCACAAGGTTACATTAATATATACTCACCCCAATGATGTAGGACAGCATTTTCAGTCCGTGTACACAACTGCAAGGTTGTTTCTCAGGGTGGAGAGCTGTGCCACCGGACCTCACAGCAAATAAACTGTTTCTGTGCTCCAAGCTGTCATGTAAGAGCAAGTTAGCTAACATGCAGAAGCACTTCCGGTCCGGCTTTTCATGGCTAAATTATATTTGTTTCCCTTAATAACACTGCATTTATAAGGACACTCATTAAACAAAGGTTTGGAGAAATATACATAGAATTTATGATTTAATCAATATTTAAGTCCTCAAATGAGACATTATTGATTGTCAGACTGATAATTGTACCAAAAAGAGGCAAATTCGCAAAACTTCCGGCATATAAACCAATGACTGTACGGTCAGTGTTCGCTAGCTTAACATAAGCGTCAGCGCAACAGCGTTCACCAGCGTGATTACGTCACTTCCGGACAAAGTAGGAAACGGAAAACATTCAAAACAACAGATGCACGTAAAGTAGTTATTTTATGGAAAAATAACTACTTTACATGATTTGTAATAAAATGTAAAGCCTATTTAATAATTTTTTTCTTCACCATAAATAGAATTCATACTTCCTTCCAAAATATTAACATTTGATTGACTGTTTAAAACCCTGAGGGTTAAACTATTGAAGATAGGTTTATATGATTTTTTTTTCTCTCTGTCTTTTTTTTAACCTTTATTTACAAATAAAATAATTCTGGTCCAAAACACTGCAGCAGGTGATGAGAATGAGCAGTAGAGATCATATCTCCAATTTTAACCTCCCTTCATCGGCAGCCGGTCCAGGCAGATCCATTCTTCCTGGTTCTGGTTCTGCAGGAGGCTTTTTTTCCTGTTAAAAGGGAGTTTTTCTTTAATTAATTAAACTCTGAAATTATATTTTCAGGAGTGACAGAAACATCCAGTGACTGGATGCAGCAGAGTTTAGTTCCTCATCTTATTCTGACTTTTCCAGCTAACGTCTGTCTTCCATATCTGCTTTGTGCATCTTTACATTTCCTCCTGCGGCCGTGATGCTTCATTTATCTCCTCATGAAACGTGACAGACAGAAAGACAAAATATCTAAAATGAAAAGTCTACAAAAATAAAAAATGATTAATTAAATGAACCTTTTCTGTTTTCATGGAGTATGAAGAACATCCCATCACATACTGAAAGAATCCCAAGAGACAAAATATGTTTAAGAATCTGTGTAAATGATCAAAAACATCAATAACTGAACAAATATAAATGTGTGCTTGATCACATTCATATGCCACTAAATGAATGTGGGATCCATTTGCATATTTTGGTCTGTGTCATCACAGTGGGTGGTAGTAAAGGGTATATTGCATTGCATTGCAGTGTATTTCATTGCAGTCACAGGTGATCAGGTGGGTGCGGGAGGATCACACAGTTTTTTACTGCTTTCAACTTTTCGTTTTGGCACCGTTATTTTGATTAAAACTTAATGAGTGATTATTTGGCATTTTTGGATAGTAAAAATAAACGGGAACTTCACCCAACGTGGACAATGGCTCTGGTTGGTTTTTAGAAGCGCGTTACTAAACCTCTCCCCTCACCCAGCTGAGTGACTAAATGTCTTAGTCACTACAATGAAGATAAAGTTTTTAAACTACTCATGGGGGAAAATAAGTTTTAAGAAGTCATCTTTTACTTTATAAATGTGTATAATTTGACTGGACAGAGCCAATGAAAACTTTCACTTAGGAAATTTATGATTATTAACATTTTAATGAGTTTTCTTTCATAGCAGCAGCCTGATGTCTATAAATCAATGAGCATCACATCTTCAGGAGGACAAAGTCTTGTCCTCATCCTCTGGCTTCGCTACACATTAGTAAATATTCACTGATAGAAATTGATCTTTCCTTTCCAAGGGTAAAATGAAAAAAATCTAATTTGCCTTCTTGCTTTTTTTCCCACCAGCCTGCTGAGACTGAGCGTCGTTCTGTTAACATCCTGTGGATGGCAGTATTCGCCTTTATAACAAGCTTTCTGAGGATCACTTAACCCTCGACAGCAGCGTTGACCTCATGCAACACACAGTCTGCTACATGTGAACTTAGATGATGGTGCTTCCAACATGGTCTGAAGAGAGGAAATCCTGTTGTGACTCCAGGAGCAGATGGTGTTAGAGGAAAGTAAAAACATTTGCCCTTGTTTTCATAAAGTGTGTATGAGAAGGTTTTTTCAGGTTTTATTAGTTTGCATTGAGAAATGTCGTTTTTCTGTGTGTGTGTGTTAGAGGTTACTTCCTGAGAGAGACTTTTCCAACAGCGTGTTTGAATGTAATCATTTATTATTCAGTGTATTTGAGCACAAATGTAGCAGTACAGTGCAACTTTATGTTTTATTCCTCTCAAAATTCAGCTTGTTTTAAACATTTTGACATGCAGACATGGCTGCTGTGAGAAGGGGACGCGTTTTATGAGTTATAATCCCAGACTGCACAAAGACTGAAAATCCTGTGGAGGAGGAAGCAGGGACTCCTGGCTCCAAATCAGGATGTCCACCTGGACAACTCATCCCACTGGGCAACAAGGGAAGGCGAGGGGTTCCTGGTGTACTGGAGCATGTGTAGCTACCTCCAGTGACATCACACAACAGTGTGATGTGATGACACTGGACAGTACAAACCATGTTTCAAGCCTGAAATATCTTTCAAGGATTTTTTGTTTCATAATTTGACATTTTTTTCAAGATTGTCTGTTTTTATTCATCGGCTCCGGCTAGAATAGAATTTTAGATTCTTCTCCTCACATATAAAGTTGTTAGTGACCAAGCTCTGATGTACCTTAAAGATCTCAGAGTTCAAGATTTTCCCAGGAGAGTACTTCACTCTCAGACTGGAGGTCTACTGGTAACCAGTAGACCTTTTAGAACCTAGAGGTTCTAAAAGTAGAACGGGAGGCAGACCCCTCTCTGTGGAACCAGTTTGGCTTCAGGAAGCAGAAACCTTCTCTACCTTTAAGATCATATTCGAACTTTCCTTCCTGATGAATCTTCTAATAGGTCTGGCTTGATGACCCTGATCCATCCATTTAGTCCTGCTGCTATAGGCCGAGGCTGCTGGGGGACGTCCCATGATGCACTGGGCTCCTCTCTGCTCTCTTTACTCTCCTTGTAGAAATATCTGACATTGTTGTTGTCATTCATTTGTGTTTCTCTTGTTCGTTCTCAGCAGGTATCCCTGGCTTAGAGTGATGCTGCTGGTTGACTCCACTTTCCTGTCCTCTCCACCCCAACCGGTCCAGGAGGTTGGCCGTCCTTCCTGGTTCTGGTTTTGAATCAAAGAGATTTGATGCAATCCGTTGGTTTCCTTAGCTCGGTCATTATTTTATGAATCGTTTATATGAAGACAGTTTTTATAAACTGGACTAGATTTGTTTTAATTGGACTAACTGGACTACAAAGTGCCTTGACATGACTCTGTTGTGATTATCAGTATTGGCAGTAAAGGGTTAAATGATCATGGATGTAAAGGATGGAGGATATTTACTCTGTTTTTTTCATTTTATTTTAAATGAAGGAGTTTTGTTCACAACCGGTGCGTCGCAGTAAGGCCGATCGATATCACAGCTGCAGCTGTGAACTCAGAAAGAAAAAGAGAAAATCAGGACATGATGAGCTTCTGTATCAACAGGAAATAAAACATTTTTATTGATCATTTGTGTATATGAAGTTATATAACAACAGTCAGAAAACTCCACAGAGTGAATCACTACACAAAGTGAAACAAAACTGTAAAACACCTCATCAAAAATGAAGGTATACACAGCAAATATAACTGTCAGCAGCTCGCCGTCGCCGCGAGCGATATGGCAGGAAAGAACACCCCAAACAGTTCTACGAGATTACAGAGAAAACTTCCACACACGAAATACTCAAGCAGGCAGTTGATATACACAAAGGCAACTAGGATCTTTCTACAGCATCAGATTCTAATACTTTACACAGCTTTGCTTTTTGAAAGGTCAATGTGGCTTTTTGTTGGCATCTTTGCAGAGAATCTGCTCACACGGAGAGCTTGATAGGTTGTTTTTGTCATTTTTAACCGGACAATTTGAGGGTTTTGATTATGCATGCAGACTTTGGTCGGGAACCGTAAGGAGAGGAGATGATAGCTGTTGGTTTTGTAGGCACCCATTGGATTTTTTTTTTTTAATCCAGTGGGTCCTTCATCATTATTTCTGATTTAGTATTTCCCTTAAATTTCCCTACTCTCATCCATTTTTTATTTTCCATTTAAATCTGAAGCTGTCCTATCATCAGAGCACGTGGAAGGTCCAATGCAAGGAGCCCTCGGTGGAGGATTTTCCTGATTTTCGGAACAGACGCAGGAGATTTTTACCCGGGACAGAGTCATGTGAAAAATATGAACAAAATTACTATATAGACTTTTTTTTTCTTTACCAACAAAAAGTGCAAAGTACATCTAATAATTTCACAGATTAATCTACACCAACACAGTCCATACTGTACATTCAGAGTTTTCATCTCAAATATAAAAGGGCTTGAATCAACAGGGCAGGAAACAAACAAACAAATAAAATAAATAAATAAATGAATTAAAGATGGTTGAAGATATTTGCTGCTGAATAATCATATTCCTGTCTCTTTATATTTAGTCTAGATATACATTTCTGACATGAAGATGTAGATATATACATGATATTTTTGTATAAGGGGACATTTATCTCGTTTGGTATTGAACTAAGACTCCCTGAAACTCCTGATGCTGGAACTGTGTCCAAAAGGAGAAAAACAAGCCTGCGAGAAGGGAGCAAACCCTAAACAAGTCAACAAGCTCCAACCTGAATCTAATCTGAATCTACGTGTGCTGTTTCCTAACCATCTCTCTGGAAAGGAGAAAAATCATCCTCTAGGGTTCAAATCCTTCGTATCCCTGGGCGCCCCCGCCCACGTCGACACTATGGGATGGACACACAAGTATTGCACAGTGCTCAACAAAATGCTGTGTGAAGCGAACCTGCTCGGGAAAAAACGTGCCATCTCTCGCTGTGTGTAGAAGGAGGGGGAGGAGAGGGGGGGGGGGGGGGGGGGGGGGGGGGGGGGGGGGGGGGGGGGGGGGGGGGGGGGGGGATGGCATTAAACGCTACGACATCACTACAGAACAGACTGGCTACCTACTGATAAATCTACTTCTCTAAGCACACACGGTAGTCACAGTGATACACAAAGCAGTCTTCAGAGACTCCTATGGAATGACAAGTAGCTTTTCATAATAGAGCTATCAACTACACAATAACATTGAAAACATTTATAAAGTCCTCCTGAAGCTAGCATCGAGTATATGCAAGAGGACCCTCTGAGATCAGAGGCCCTGTGGTTTTCATGGAGTATTCCTTTCCTATTTGGACCCGTAGTAAAGGACATGATGGACGAATCGCCTACGCAGACCATTAACTTTTACGGTTATTCCTGCTTTCTGGGTGTAATCGGTGGGGGGGGGGGGACAAAACATCGGTTCAATGGTCAACCATCCAGTAGCATCAATCCAAAAGAAACTGATCAAACATGAATTAAATTGTTTCTATTTTCTTTGTTTTAACAACAAAATTCCTTCGTTGATCCGATGATGAAAATGTGGATATTAGTGGGGTTAATACATCACGGCTAGCATCACGGATACTTTCTAATAACTACGGTGGGATACATCATCAAATGACTCAATCTGAATTCGTTTTCATGACCTTTGCCTCATTTTTTAAGTCTTTTAGAAGAATTTAAAAGCAATAGAACAAAACCCATTTTTAATTTGACAGTTTTACACGAAGAGTTTATATCAGGTCAAATATATTCAGATATTTGCTTCAGTTTCCAGTCAAAGGATTTATTTTAATCATAAAGCACAGTTCAATGAGATAAATGTGTCATGGTCTGAGCATTATTTATACTTTTGAAGTTGGCTAATTTGCATTCTGAAAATTAATCAACTGATTTAATTAACTAAGGCCGAAAATGACTAAACTGCAGTTACTTACGCAAATATTCTGCTTAATACATAATACTTTTACCCCTGAGTCAGAGCTGTGTGGAGGCAGATAGGACAGAAAGTAAAACTAAACTATCTCATTAGACTGGTATTCATCATTGTCAATACCAATGTGTGTATCCATATTATCCATATTTGGGTGAATGTGCATCTATAATCAAGTCAGTTATTTCCTCCATCCAGGATTTCGCTCTATTTCTTTGTGATTGTTGCCCAAAATTCCCAATTTTGCAGCAGCTTTTGTGAAAATTGTGTCATTCACGGTGGATTTCTTTTCTTCTGAAAGTGATTTATTACAATAAATCACTTCTTTCGTCCATATGAGAGCCATATCTGATGTTTTATGACAGTCTGAACTCAGACAACGTTCATATGTGGTCCTAAACCAGAAGTTTCTCGCCGACTCTTACGTCACTGAAGTGAGACGGACGTCACAATTCGGCACTATTTTCTTTTCAGTTCACTCTGGAGGCTGAAGGAGTTCACATTTAAATGTGAACAACCACAAGAAAAATCTCAGCAAAATAACTGAATTAGGAACTAAGACCTGCAGTATCGGTGCAGCCGTAATGTTACACCAATACCAACAAAAAAATCTTTAAAAGAGAGAAAATTTTGTTTCCGTTTACGTAGAACTTTGGGAACGTGTCATGCACGAACAATGGTGCAGATTTTAGACGGGAGATAGTTCCCATTTCTCTCCCTCAGGGTCTATGAGCGCTTTGTAAAAGTTGCAGTGATGTGCAGAAATGAGTTGGACATCCCTGGAGGGGCTGATTCTAACTACTGAAAATAATAAAAACTTGCATTGATCTGCAAAATCTTCAATGAACAGCTGTTTATATCCTATAAAAACTTGTGCTGAAATGTGTCATCAGAATCAGAACTTGAGATATTAGCAAAGACTGAATCGTTATCCATTGAATCGATGACACACCCCCTCCCCCCCCCCGGTAGTCACTGCCAACGAGAAAACAAAACGGATGAACAGGTGTTGGCCGAAACGTGAGGATCTCTGGCTCCCCGTGCAGGTGTCCTCAAACAAACGTCCACAAAATGTTTCCTAAAGAATTCAACAAGCGAGTTCAACGACATCCAGTGCAAAACAGCAGCCACATAAAAGTTAAATTGGCAGTAAAACATGGCTAGCTCTATTGTCACTGTGAGAAGGCAACGCAAAGCAAAGACTGCGATCCAGGGCACCGCTGCAGCCAAAGACATTGTTCCCAACACATGCAAGCTACAACCACCGCTTAGTGGGAGTATGCATGAAGAGAGGCTCTCTACACAAGTCACCTCCCTGATAAATGGCAGTGTTTAAAACTCGACTCACCTCCGTCAACGTTACGTTGACCTAAAGTTTAACTTGGTTTTCTTCTTCTCCTCTGATTGAAGGCAAGGGGATTGTGTCAGAAGAGCTTCCCCAGGTGTCGGCAGAGCTGCCCCCGTCCCAGCCTTTAGTAAAAGATTGTAAAAAAAATCATGCAGTTCACTAAAAATAGTCAAAATGCTGAATTGCTCTAAAAAATATTCTTCTTAAAACCAGAGCTCCTCCTTTTTTATGTCTTTTTTTTTGAATATTCAAACTTCCTCTCAAACTCTGGCCTGAATGCGACGACAAGGCTGCTTAAACAAAATATTGTCAGACGAGTTTAAGGACACAATGGCTACAGCTTAGTGCTTTTTCTTTTCATTTGTTTACCACGTGGGGTTGATTCCTTTAGAGTTAAGACTCAATCTTGTGTTCATTTTGGGAAATGAAAATGAGCCAGCAGAAGTTGAACAAAGATATTTTTTCATCTGCTAAATATGGAGAAATGAAACTATCATTTCGAGCCACACTGCACGTCCTCAAGATTGAGAAATAAGTACAAAACATCGTAAGAAATCATGTGCTTGTATAATATCCAGCAGCATCATTTTTTTCCACAGAACCATAGTAGTTAATGGCCTTGTATTTCTGGAGTTTTGTGTGAATATATTCATCTGTGTCTTTTCTGTGATGATCTTTAGCCAAACTAAAAGCCAGATGTCGTCCTTTACGATGTGATATTAGTCTTACTAGCATCTTGCAGGTTGGAATTCCTCTTTTTCTTCTATTTTTTTTTACTGGAATGCAATAAGGTAATAAGGTAGAATCTTTAAATCCTGGGATATATATAATATTGGCTTTCCTCTATATCTGCATTTACATAATTTAAAATAGAACATCTTATTAAAAACATCAAGATATACACAGATTAGGAAACAGGTAACAACATACAAACACACAAACTAGAAATCATTTTTGTCTGCATACTTATATATACAACTGTGGTACAATAAATTCTTTCAGTCATGCGCTATCTATACAGATCATATTGCTTAAAAGAAGGGGGCATTTGGTTGTGGCAGTGAAGGGCTCAGAGATGGAAAATCAACTGCTGCTAAATCAGAGAGGAACAAAAAGAAAAAAACCTGACAGATAAAAAGCGGAATGTCGCGAAGGGTCGGAACGATCAACTGGAAAATCAGGAGGTTGAGATCAGGGATAGAGGATGGGCTTACATGGTTGGACCCATATATCACTGAGGTATTTACACATACTGGCTAAAGAGTACTACAAGGCAGGTGCTAAAAGGGCCCTGTCTATTTCTTGGTGGAGAGCTGAGCGTCCACTTCCTCCTCGGGCTTCAGCACGTGCCACTGAGCGATGGGTCTCCTGGGGTTGGCCAGCATGTCGGACCAGTGGCGCAGCTCCGTCCCCGAGCTGTTGAGCCCCACAAAGACTTTGCCGATGGCATCGTTCTTGCCGATCTTGTCATAGTCCAGAACAGTTATAACAACTTGCACTTTCTGTAGA
>JAOXYM010000025.1:21245698-21258514 GCA_028567055.1 Leptatherina wallacei | reverse complement strand
CCCGTTTCCACCAGCGGGTCTGACTTAAGACGGGACTGTTTTGTGCAGTTTGGTACTGTAAACCAAATCTCTGTTGCTTTTACACAGCTAACCGTACCTTTACGGGGTAGGCAAAGTTTGTGTGCGTCAGCTACGAAATAGCGTGATGTCATAGCAACGCAACGCTTGTCTTGAATTATAATGAAGAGCATGACAAAGAAACGAAAAAGGAAACCCTGATAAATTGTAATGAGAAAACCGACTTTGGAGATTGCATTGAAAAAGACTCGGGACCCGCCGGGACCCATCGGAACCCGTCGGAACCCGTCGGAACCCGTCGGAACCCGCCGGGACCCATCAGAACCCGCCGGAACCCGTCGGAATCCCTCGGGCGGTCAGGAGTCCCGCAGGAGCGTGCAGGGAGGCTTTGGGAGTGTGATTGAAAATCCTGTCCCGTGCAGGTCTCTACTCCAATGGCCTCCACAGTCACCAGATTGCAGTCCGAAGGAGCAGGGGTGTCAAATTCATTTCATTTCAGGGACCACATTCATCGCAATTTGATCTCAAGTGGGCCTGACCAGTAAAATAACAGCATAATAATCTAAAAATAATGAAAACTCTACATTTCCCCTTTGTTAAGTGCAAAGAAGTACTAGTATATCATCAAGATGTTTATATTTAATGGACTAAACCCTTAGATTACAATATGAACACATTTTCTTGAGAAAAATAACTTCAGTTTCAGCAATATTTTGTCTCAATTACACATTTACAATTTAATTCATTTAGATATTTAATTTTTTGTTTAAAATTTTTATTGTATGCATTCCAAAAATTCCAAAAATGTGTTAATTTTTAAACATAAATATACATCCATATACATAATGTGCCATAAGTGTATTCATTTATACAATTTACTTGACATATAAACCTTTTTTGATATTTTTATTTTGTATAAAATTTTCATTTATATTTATTCATTTACATATTTTCTTCATTTTACATATTTACTAAATTGCACACGTATTGCAACTTACAGAGCACAATGAATCTAATTACATAAAATTGAATCCGGTGTCCCGAACTAAAAAATCCAAATTCATCCAGCGGGCCAGTCTTGGTCCCTAGGCCGTATGTTTGATACCCCTTGCAATATTCCACCTTTGGGATGTGGTGGAACGGGAGATTCTCATCATGGATGAGCAGCAACTGTGTGATGCTATCATGTCAATATGGAGCAAAACCTCTGAGGAATGTTTCCAGCACCGTGTTGAATCTATGACACCAAGAATTAAAGCAGTTCTGGAGGAAAAAGGGGTCTAACCCAGTACCAGAAGATGGACCTGATGAGGTGGATGGTGATTGTAGATGGGCTGTGAATCTGAAGTATTATTGCAGTTTCTAACAGATTTATTATGAGCACATTAAATATTAGCCAGACCAGACAGCTGTCTGTTTGGGGCTTACTGTCTCCTTAAATATTATTAAAGATGCTGGAAATGTAAATTAGTTTTTAATTAACAAACCATGGGTACCATTTGGTAATTTGTATAATGGGAGGTGACAGCCTGAGGCAGGATGGGCTGCTGTGATTATTCTTATTTTTAGTAAACAGCAGGAGATTTGGAAGGTGGGGCTGGATGGAGGGATCTGCTCCCAGTGAGACGTCTCATCAGAGGGCCAGTTTGGCACGAACAGAATGCCAGTCGACTTCCGCTGGGCACCGGTAAACTGTTGTGACATCCAATTGTGGCCCAATCCGATCAGACAGACAAGGGACTGAGCCAAACTCTAGAGTCCGGCTGAAGTCAAAGCACACGAAAGCCTGCTGTCTAAATCCTGACTGCTGTTCCCCATCTGACTCATGGCTGCAGGAAGAAGCTGACAGGAGCCAGATTTATTAAAAAAAAAAAAAATCTATTTAACCCTAAATACTCCAAAACCTTTTTCTGCCATCTTTGCTTTGCCCGTTTTCCTTCTTTTATATAAAAATACATGTAGAAGCTGAACCCTTGTAATCCCAGTCACCATGGCGACATGATGTTTTCAGGAGAGCCTCAGCTGTCAGATTATGAGGCTAAAATGATGTAAAATAAATGTATCAACAGATATAGCACCATGAAGGCCGACCAGAACAAGAAAACTGAAATTATTACTAACGGTACTTTGTAGAAATAACTCACCGAACCAAGACTTTTCTCATCTGCATATTATTCTCATCTTGGCTTTCAAGAGAAAAACAAACACAACAGAAACTATTTACATATTTACACTTTGTCCTCATTTACACTTATTTATCCTGCTATTTACCTCCTATATATCCTCAAAAAGCCAACTCCAACTCAGCTTCTTGGCTTTATTCCAGCCATAGAGGAGCATTATTTTTCTTCTTTTCAGACACTCAGAACTTTCTGCTCACTTATTGATCTTTGGTTGCTACTGATTGGACATTACCGCCAATTGAAGCTCTCTGATTGGTGGAATGTTTGGCAGGAAGTGGCTTCATCATAATTTCCAGGTCAAATTAGAGGTCTCTCAGCAACATAGTAGTGATAGTAATCTGTTTCTATGATGAAAATGTGATAAATAATGGTGTTACCATGGATCCCTCAGTGTGGATTTACCATATAGAGTTATATTATAAACCTCCTGGATGGGATATAAATGCCTGGGAAACATCTGTAAATCACCTAAAGGGTATCCATCCCAGTTTACCCAGTTACACCCTACCTTACTGAGAATTCATTTGTTCATTATATAAGTGGTATTGCTCGGGGATGTAGTGGAGTTTTAAGGGTTAATACAGACATTTGGGGAGGTACTCTGTTAGTTTGAAATACACTTTCATCTACTTTACATTATGATGGTGGTTCTGTCTGAAAGTTTGCATTTTTATCCGTCTGCTTGGGATGAGTCTATAAGAAAAGCAGTAAATCTTAGTGTCAACTTACTGCAAACATGTGTTATCATTTAGTTTTTAGGTTAAATAAGGATGAATTCATATTTACTGCTGCGCCATCTCTGCAAACGAGTTACACTCCAGCTATTCTTGTGCTTGTGTGTTTATTTCATATGTCCCACAGCTGATGTACCTCTGCTGGATTTTGTTATCTCAGCCATTAACAGTTTATTGTGCTTCATACTGACTCCCTCACATTCTTTTGAGATCATTAAGGAACACCTTCAGGTGGAAAAATCTATTCCTCCACATATCACCATTTATGAAAATGCCCTTTGATGTGTTATTTCTCAATCTACTGTCTTTAAAGCTTCTGATATAGCAGTCATGGCAAACCAGGCTTTACAGAGCAATAACAGCTATTACAAGGCCAGTAAAACAGCTGGTTTAACTATACTACAACCATATAGGGAATTATATCAGTGAATAATAACAATTACAGGAATAGAAAGGGCCATTATCCAGCAGAGAATTTCATCTAAAGGTAATAAGGGGATAGCTGTTTGCTAAATGTAAAGGGTTTGGTTACACAATTAGAAGATTAAGGAGATTAAAGAAAAAATATCTCAACAACACTGCTTCTGTTCCCCCAACATGATCCCAATCCCAGAATACGGTGCCTTCTTGTCTTCCTCAACCCTCCGTGTGTGCAGCCGGGTGGAGCAGCACCTTTTATCTGACATCTCTCTGTGATTGGACCCGCGGTACTCCACCAGGGGGACCCAAATACAGTAAGCACAAGCTCTTCAACTAAGCCACTGTGACCTTGGAGCTGAAGGTGGTGCTCCCTGGGAGCCCATTGAATGAACAATACGAGGCACGGTCCGGAGGGAGTTGGGAATACAAACATTCCATTACCATGCATAATGTGAGGCCTCTGCGGCGCCTGTCCTGACACCTTACAGCTCTACCATCTTCTCTCATTTTATCCTGCCAGGGAGGGTGGGGGAAGGGGGGTCGCTCCCAACCCCTGTGCAATCTGGCCAAAAGAGGAAGAGACCACAGTACATGAATAAAGGGACTGGTTTGCTCCAGGCAGAGCTGAAATTGGTCTATTACCCCGCTCCATTTGAGATCAGTGTGGGGGGGAGTGGCGGGGCCAAGCACTGAAGGTTTTCTTTTTTTTTTATCTTTCTTCTATCTCTTCCCTTTGTAGTGTGAGGCTGCAGGAAACACTGTGATCTCCAGGTAGAAAGTACAAATGCAGGACTACTTTGAAGCCCTTATTACCACGAACTTGAAAGTTGTCACATTTAGTCATGTAAAAAACCCCAAAACCCAAAAAGCTTAGACACCGTAAACAGGAAACAATAACTCTCGAATCTCAAGAGATAATATTTTACTCACAGTTTGCTATATAATGAAAAAAAATATGAGTTCATATTGAATTTAAAGCGCCACCAGTTTGGCCATTTTGGTTTTGCTCTGTGGCTCCCCCTACAGTCATGGGATGGAACACCCCTGACATAAAATAAAATCCCTGCCCATGGAAAGCCATACAGGTACATTTCTTGATATTGTCATTCTTTTGGTTGGAGATAAAAATTTACTTTTATGGATTCAACTTGAAATCAAGAGAATTATAAATACATAAAGAATCTGAACCACTTGATTTCACCATGTCAAATTAGAAGATTCAAGTTAATCCAAATTAAATATTTGATTGATATTAATGATGATATTCACATTATACCTTATATAACAGCTTGAAATGAAAGATTTTATTAAATATTGTACATAATTACATGAGATTTCACATTTTTGATGAAGAATTGTGATCCTCAAGTTAACTGAATCCACAAAAGTATTTTTATCAGCAAATAACAAAATGAAGTGTTTTACATCAACCAGGTGAAATACTCTGTTCTGAGGGCAGTTTTTCATTTGAAACTAGTTTTCTACTCTCAAAGTTCAACAATTAAGTTTGATATAGTTTTATATAATTTTCTCTAGATCCACAGATCAACCGTACCGATAATACAAAGACCACAAAGGCTCATGGGAAATGTATATTCAGCATGAATGTGATTACTACCTCATAAATCTGAGTTATGTGCTTTACTGCCTGTGTTATGTTTGCATTTAGATAAAGCTGTTGTTGCCATGAGTACAGGGAGAGAAGCCACCACCACCAACTCCACCCACGTCATTATACTGATGATAAGACCGACGCAAAGCTGTTGACTGACTCTTATTGTTGTCATTTTGTCTCTGTATTACTTTCTGTAGTATTGAACTCCTATCATATAAAAAAATAAAATGCTAAATTATACAAGTAAAACTTCCTTTTCAAGTTATATAATTAAGTATAATATTAAGCTACCTTTGGATGGATTAGAGATCTAATTGGAACAACTTAAAACTGTTGAATAAATGTAATAATTGAACTTTTCTCTTGAAGTGGAGAGTAAAATCAAAAGTTAATGACAGAAACACGTAATCATTAAAAACTGTGTTTGTATCTGATCACTTTACTAAATTACCTGTTATGTTTTCATTTTCTTAGAATGAACCATATTTTTTACTTGCTGTGGGTCCACATACATGGTAGCGGCCACCCTTTTTTACTACGGTGTCTCTGAATGAACAAATAACTCTGTGATGCTTTAAAACTGCAAAACTTAAGCTAGAGCACCGTTTGGGATCATTAACGCCTTAAAAGGCACCAAAAGTAGCTACGTACAGCCATGGCTGTACCTGAGGTCACTGGATCCACTCACAGATGAAAACATGTTCATGTCTGGAAGAATTTTGGCCACTAACAGCCACCATCCATTCACATTGTGCTTGGCATTTCAAGTTATTTCAATGCCCATCTTTACCACTAGATTGGAGTAATTCTCAGACACTGTACCTTTAAATAAAGGTTTTAAAAAAAGATTTTTATTTTTTTATTTTTTTCTAAACAAAAACAAATCTGGACAGGTATCATCAATGCTGAAAGGTGTACAGGTTTTAGAGCAACATATACTCCCATCCACTCATCTGAAGCAAGGCCTCGCCTGTTTCAGCAAGCCAATGCTAAACCACATCTATCCCGACAGCACGGTCCGATCCAGACCTTTCAGCAACTGAAAACAAAATCAAAACAATGAGCTAAAATATTTCCTCAAACAGTAAAATGTCTATTTGGTTTATGAAATTTAAAAACTGTTGCTCTCTACTGAGATTTTTCACAGCGTCTCAGCTCTTTTGAAATTGTTGTAGCACATAATCAGCTTCGTCTATGTTAAATTCAAACACTGAGCCAGAAATAGGGCTTGCGAGAGTATATTAGCTCAAATTGAGTCTATGGAAGTGGTGCCGATGTTACACTCAGCTCTGACTAACCACAGATATAGAGACGGATCACCTGATATACTGAGATAAAAAGAATGCCATTATCACAGTCTAAGCATTGCAGCTGCAGAACAGGAGCATTGTTACTCTATGACTCTTCTTTTCCATTTATTTTTTCCATTTACCAAAGCCATCTCAGTAACTATCATAATGCTAAATCAGGGGCATCAATTCACCTTTATCTCATCATACAAAGAAGCTCACAAGTGTACTGATTGGTTTCTGCCATTTGTCCATTTGTAAAAGAGACTATTAGCAGAAGAATGAGGACAAGATGCAGACTTTGAGGTATTGTCTATGAGAAGAAGGCAAGTCCGTGCGCATGCCATCTGGGGTAATGCTGAGGATCATACAATCAGCCAGTATTGTAGTTGAAGAGAGAACCTCTCCTGCCTGATCATTAGGCAAATGGAGATGCAAAGACGGAGAGCAGGCAGTGTTGTTTCCGGTGATTTTTCTTCATGCCATATCATCTTTGCTGCTGTGTAATCAAAATGCTAAAAGCTTTCCTTTGCCTTGAATAACAACGGCTCGTTGTAATCTGCCTGGAATCAAATGGAGGCCTGTTTGTGCTGCAGGAAAGAAACTATGACAACAACATGAGACGAGAAAAAGCTTCTATTTTTTTTTTTTCTTGGTTTCAAATGACCAAAAGCTCGCAACCTTTAGTGAGTGAGGAGCTGGGGAGGATCAAGGTCAAACCAACTCCAAGAAGTTGTCTGCTAAAATTAAAGGAGCCATTCTCTATAATGACTGCAGTGAGGTAAACAGAATTAATCAAGATTACAGGACAGGACAGCTTGAAGGTGGCTCACTGTGGGGAGAGGGAAGGGCTGGGAGTCAGCACTAGTCCTCAGCTTACTGCTGCTCAGATAAATAGGTGATTTATTGAATCCATTAATTGTGAGGGGCAGCCCACACATCTCATTACACATGTTAGATTGTTTATAGTTGGCAAAGTTATGAATGAGGATATTCAATCATGAGTCATGGCTGGTATGAAAGGTCACACCGATGCAAAACCCCAACAGATCATCCTGAAAGATGATAAGGAAAAACAGGAATGCATCATCATGTGACTCGTTTTAGGCATTTAGCCTCAAAATAACCACCCCCATGTTTGATCATGTTTATTGTCTTCAGCCATCTGCAGCTGATAACCCTTGACTGAACAAGCTGTTAGCTATCCCATGAGGCAGAGCAGAGAGATACTCACATATTCAGAAAAAAACTGACGCAATAAGACTGAAAACCCTTTTTTCCTTCAGATCTGCCTTCATTCTTGGTGTTATAGATCCAACAAAGTGTTGAAAACATTAAGATTTTGCTCCATATTGACATGATAGCATCACACAGTTGATGAGAATCTCCCGTTCCACCACATCCCAAAGGTGGAATATTGGACTGAGATGTGGTGACTGTGGAGGCCGTTGGAGTACAGTGACCTCATTGATCTGAGCTTTGTGACATGGTGACATCATCCTGCTGGAAGTAGCCATCAGAAGATGCTACACTGTGCTCATAAAGGGATGGACATGAGTAGGTTTCCAGGTGTTTTAATAAAGTGTCACACAGGTAAATATCTGTGGAAGCCATCGTCCGATGTTGATGACGGACACTTCCTTTTTTCTTTTTATTCCTTTCTTTTATTTATTAATTTATTTTATATTATTTTTTCTATTTTCCTGTTATTTTCTTTGCCCTGGTTTCCAGTTTAAACTGGTTTCCAGTCATTCAATAGATTATGAAAACTGTTTAGGTCCAGAATACATCTGTGATATGTTCAGAGAATATAAAGCAGATTTCTTTGGTACCGACCAGAGTCCAGACCAGAGTCCAGACCAGGGCCCAGACCAGAGTCCAGACCAGAGTCCAGACCAGAGTCCAGACCAGAGTCCAGACCAGAGTCCTCAGACCAGAGTCCTCAGACCAGGGCCCAGACCAGAGTCCTCAGACCAGAGTCCTCAGACCAGAGTCCAGACCAGAGTCCAGACCAGAGTCCAGACCAGAGTCCAGACCAGAGCCCAGACCAGAGTCCAGACCAGGGCCCAGACCAGAGTCCAGACCAGAGTCCAGACTATGGATAAGCAGCATTTAGCTGTTAGGTGGAGGATTAGCTGGAGATGAAACTTTTACTCCCATAAAACATTTCTTTTCTCCTGCACCTGCATGAAATCTGCACCGGATCTTTTATCTTATCCAGACTGTTGCTGCTTTAGATCCTTTTGATTTAATTTCATCATTTTACACAATTTTAAGATGAAACCCTGTTAATTATGTCCTAATAAGTTTATGTTCTATCTTTATATTATTGTTGTACTTTTTAATCCTTCCTATGCACTGAGCAGGTATGCTTCTGATGCTTTATGTAAACTACTTTGACTTGTCTCGTATATAAAATGTGACAAATAAACCCGCCTTGCCTTTCATACGACACCTTGTTTGTGTGGTTTTACTTGAAGCGGAGAAATTAGCTGAAGCTCTAAAGTGGACAGAGCTGTGTTTCTCCCCGTCACTTTCCTATGCTACATGTTAGGACTGCTGCTTTCTAGTGTGTGCAAACATCTTCTGTACTACACATATGCTGCCTCCTGTACAGGCGACCATGTTAAATGCACTGAGTTGCTGCCATGTGATTGACTGATTCAACATGTGGGTTAATATGCAGTTTAACAGGTGGACTGGATGAAGTGGACGGTGATTGGAGGTCTTGATTTCTTTAAATTGGGGGTAGAAGCAGCTTGTGAGGTGATGTTTGCCTTGAAGGCATTGTTGCTAAGTGCTATAGCACATCAAATTTTGCAGCTGAGAAAGCCAAAACAAACAGAGTAAGAAAGAAAAAAACAACATCAGCGTTATGATCTTGTGCAACAATCATCCCTTTAGATTTCATCTTGTGGAGAAAATCTACAGACACGATGCAAAGGCATCGATTTTCACTGGGTTTGCTCTGATTTCAGCTGCAGCTGAACGCATTCCTGTGACATTTAAGGGAATTAGGTGGTGTTAGGGGAAAATGATAACCATTTTGTTTCTATTAAAGAGCTTAGCCAAGACAGAGAACAGTTTTGTGTATCGCTCTCACATGAGCTGTGGAAGCACACTGGGAAACCTTTTCTTGTTTGGTGTTAGTTGAGTACAAAACGCTTTAGATTTGAGATAAATCTGAGAGCGCTGTCGTCATTTGGGGCTCATCATGAACAAGGTAAGTACTTCAGAGTTCAGGAATAAATGTAAAAGCCACATATCACCTTTCTATCCCCGAGCTCCCTCCAGATGTCACATGGTTCCTCCATAAGTTTCCCTCATGAGACTGAAGGTAGAATTGGTGTGTTTCTGCCCTATTCTGACCTTCAGCTGTGGGCCAACAGTCCACACTGATCAAGCAAAGGGAAACCAACTGCCAGCCCTATTTCATCCTCTGTCAGATGTTGACAACCTGCATAAACATCCAGAGAGGAGCGTGGCTCACCTGAGGGGGAAAAGCCAGGATGAATGATCCGACGAGTCACTCAGACGGGAACGAGTTCAGTTAGGCTAAACCTGTGGTAGGAAACACTGCTGAGGACGTTTACGTCCACAGGGTTTCCGTTTTATCCTTCACAGCAGCACGTTTGTAATTTAATGTCACTAAAATGGCAGCTCCGGGCAATGCTCGGATTGGGTTATTGTTCCTCCAAAAACCACCTGACAAATGATGTTAGTGTTAGCATGGACTAGTTTAATCTTAGAGTAAATACACAAATGATTCTGAGGAGTTTTGCAATGTGTTCTGTTTTTTCTAAACCTTTTGTCATGAAGGTTAGATGTGTTTCTGTAATAAAGACTAATTCCCTCTATATCGCACAAATATTGTGAATTGATCAAATCTTTTGTTTATTCTCTGTGGCCAAAATACATGATAAAATGCAAATATTTTGCTTTAAAAAAGACCAATAAAAATGATTTTCTGCAACATTAGAAAAGCTTCATTCAGTTATATAATACTGAAATGAATTTAACAGTGACAATAAATCAAAACGTATTTTGAAAAAAGTACTTGGACTTCTAGCCATGGCTAATTTACAGAGCTTGTGGGAAAAAAAGGAATCACCTATAATTATTATAATTGCAAACTACCGGCAAATAATGGTTGTGTCTTCAATCAGAATGTCGGAAGCAAAGAAAAGAAAAGTTTACATCATTGATAATGGAGATAATAACAGTCACTATAAGCAAAAGGTCTTGTTTCCTGAGCAGGAATCTATGTGTCATTTCATCTGGTGACAGAATCAAAGCTACCAGGTAGTTCAGAGAGAGAAGATGCTGAGGAAGGAGGAGAGGCAGGAAGACACCTCAGAGTTGGACTTGGAGTTGGTTTCCGTAATTGATTGAAATCTAATAAGGCTCATAATTTGGTTACTGACGTGTTTCTCTGACCTTTATATAAATATTGTACAAATTTAAAAAGGCATGTTTATCTAAAAAGTTCTTTAAGGTTTCATTAAGTTGATGAAATTAGGTAGATTTCTTATTCTGAGTGATTAAAGAACATTTCTGTTGTGGTGACGTTTGCACTGCACTAAATAAATGAATGAGTCAAACTACTTGTAAAATATTGACATGAACCAAATATGCCAATAGACATTATTGATTAAAATAATGTATTCAGGATAGACAAAAACTACTCTATCTACTTTAAATGCCATGATGTTGCATATAAATATCGATCATAAACAAAAACAAAACAAAAAAAGTTCCAGAAATCTCTGAGAACCCTTTACATCCGTATAAATGTCAAAATAAAACCTGCACCTTTGTTGCGGCTCCTGAACTTTTAAATTTCTCAATTATTTGACCACCTAGTTCTGGCGTCAGGCAATTAAAACATTTAAAATTCCATTTTAGACATCAATCCTTGATAAAAATGATCATATTTCTTTAATACATTACAGCTGTGCCACTGAATCGGTTTTTAATCCAAAATAAAAGCATCGCATTCACGTTGGCAAACTGGATCTTATCAAACAGATAAGATTCATTTTGATGGTTTAAGATTTAAACAAGAGTCCAAGATAAGCATAAAATCATCACACGCTCTGATTGTGAAGCACTCTGAAACGTGCAAATGATGTATTTTTAAGAGAGAGCCCACTCTGCATGACTGACACAGATATGATCATGCTGTCAATGTCTGCCATCATGGATCAGATTTCATGGTTTATTATCTGTTAGTCCTGAATGCTCAGCACATCTGACCAGATAGAAATCTATAAGCTCCATGTTTTAGAAGGACAAAGCAGCTGTGACGTGGCATCTCCTGATATCAAGCTGTTTGGATCTTTGCATTGTTTCACAAACAGGTGCTAGCATGAATTATACAGCAGGGGAAGTTCCATTTGCTGATGTGTAGATAATGTAGAAGGCTTCAGGGCCTTACCTACACAACCAAGGAAAATAAATCCTGGCCATCCTGTTTTATTTTGTAACTATGCATGAGGAAGCTGATAACCCACAAGGGGAGAACATTGCGTGCCTGGCCTATAGGCTACTGCCTAGCTATCTAAACACACTCTATAAACAGACGTACTCCCCTGCAGGCGTGTCTCAGCCAGTAGACAGAAACTTCATCACAGTAAAACCAATTTATCCTCAGCAAATTCTCTTGTGCAAACATGATTCAATTACAAAAGAAACAGATTCTACTGTCTCATCCACAATGCTCTGGATGTGAGCTGGAAGCCCTAAAAGCTCTGAAACTCACTTGTTCTGTAAAAGGTACTTTTGAAGGTTTCCCTGAGAAAGGGTGCATGGTTCACAGAGCAGGTCTGTATTTTCTCCAAAGCGTTTGGCCATGCCTGACTTGATCCTATTTTGAATGGTCCTCTGTGGTAATAAGGTCATTTGTCTTGTGCAAAGGAGAGCGGACCTAGAGTTGTCAAGTGCAGAGCTGAGGATGAATGTAAAAGACTGCAGCAGGGGAAGGAATTAATGCAGTCAGCCCCTTGCTCTTACAGATAAAATGTACAAAAAACCCCAACAAAATAACAATTAAACAAAACCCAGCAAATGCAATTAAACCACAGGTGATATCTTTTTACTGAGTCGCTGGATTTTAACTGGGTTACATCCATTTAGATACGACTCACAGATCCCCACCACCAGGATCTACAGCAGGGACATAATAATGTCATCTGGACTGGAGAAATGTGGCCGAATGGTGACAAAGATAGGGAAGGTAGTCCATACAGAGGGCGTTGCACTCCCAGAGGGCAGAATAGCAGATGTTGAGGGGAGTTCAAGCACCTTGGAATACCACAGGAGGCAAATGGCAACCATGGAGAGGCCACAAGGAAATATCTGCAATGAGTAACAAGTCCTGCGATAGACTGGAGACCCGTCCAGGGTGTACCCTGCATCTCACCTGCTAATTGTTGGGATATGCTCCAGCTTCCCCACGACCCTCAGTTGGATTAAGCAGTGCAGAAAATGAATGAATGAATGAATGAATGAATGAATGAATGAATGAATGAATGAATGAATGAATGAATGAATGAATG
>JAOXYM010000025.1:21113199-21123697 GCA_028567055.1 Leptatherina wallacei | reverse complement strand
CTGATCCATCCCTTTAGTCCTGCTGCTATAGGCCGAGGCTGCTGGGGGACGTCCCATGATGCACTGGGCTCCTCTCTTTACTCTCCATATAGAAATATAAGAGCTCTCAAATGATTCCAACTTTTAAGGTGATATATCACAGCATAGCTGTGGCACAATGATACAGTCTGACTCCTTGTCTTTGATAAAACCAAAGTTCAGGTAATTCTCAACATATAACCTTAGCTTAGACGAATTATCGGCACTGTGGCATTTATTAGACATGTCTTATAAATGAAATGGTGCAAAGTGTTCCCAAAACACTGGCTCCATGTGAATGGACCACGTCAACTTGTCTCTGTGTGGCCATGGTCTTAATTTAAATCACAGTCAAACTGCAAACAGTCAAAGCATCACGGACCCCCTGTGCTCCTTGGGGGTCCAGGGACCCCACATTGGAAAACCTCTGGATTAGACTGATGTGGATTTCTTTTAACTGGATTACGACTGGACTACAATTATGGACTGTCTATAAAAATGGCAATGTATAAATAAAGCTGAATTGAACTGAATCATCCCGCCATGTAACTTACGAAAACACTGCCTTCCTCAGAGAAAAATGAAGCTACACAGCAGAAAGAGGCATCAAGTTATTTTCATCAGCAGTTAAACCACCAGAGAGCCAGCGTGTTTAGCTACGTATTGATTCAACATTGGCCTTATCAGATTACGTGAGCCACTGCCCCTTTAAGCCTCTGAACAACACCAAATCCTCTTTTAAATAACATTACAAGAGACACGTGAAGGCTCTGAGGCAAGAATTAGAAGAGCTTTATCCTTATTCACTGAGTCTTCAATAACCGTGCAAAGCCTAAGTTTGGCCAGAAATCTGGGTCACAATGAATAAATATTATGTCTGCTATGTTAACACAAATGTGGGTTGCAGTCATTGTCAGGGCGTCTGCAACAACACTCATGAACAGTGTCAAATGAACATCAGAAGTAATGTTGGTGATCAGGTCAGTGGAGAAAACAATAGCTTAGCCTCTGTGGGACAATTTGAAAAGACATTAACGGAATAATTTGGTGCTCCAGGGAAAAGATGGCACTTTTCATTCATTTTCCTGCTGTAAAAACATTCATTAGAAAGCGCACCCTGCAAATTCAACGAACCAGAAACTGCCCTGCAGCTTGGTGTGTTTCCAAACAAATCTCTTTATGCATGCATCCAGTTAAAAGCACTCGGAGAGAATGACGGACAGAGCAGGCAGGGGAACAGATGACAAACAGAAAATAGGATGTGGAGAGAGTGTAAACAGAGGGCCGGTTAGAGTGGAGTGACCCCCCAAAGCTGGAGATGGAGTCATGAGTCACTGACTGTTTACTGTACACAAAGACAGCGAGATAGCACAAGAGGACAACATCATTTACTGCCACGCTTCTTAGACAGGGTCGATCAGAAACAGCTGATTTCCAGTAAGGATGTCCAGGAGTGAAACATTTTCCCACCAATCAACGAGCAGGTAACTTAAAAGCCAGCTTCACAGGATTAAGTCTCATCATTTTAATTAATTTCTTACTGCCTGACTGCTCAGGAATGAAGTGTAGACCCAACAACCATATCTTGATTTAGCCTTTTTCACTTGTAGTGCAATTTGTGTTCACATTTAAACCCATGTGCACCAACGTGGAACTAAAGCTAATGAAGAGATTTTAACAAGTCGGAACACGTTAGCGTGCTTACAGCGTCTTCAAGAGTTAAAGAAAATAAAGGCATGTCTGAAAACCCCTGGCAACTTTTGTCCGTCTGTTTTTTTGGTGTGTTTTGTTTTTCAGGTAAAAGCACATATAGATACTCAACCCTTGTAATCCCAGCAAACATCCATACATATTTGTTTCAGGACGGCCTCAGTTGTCATATTATGAGGCTAAAATTATGTAAAATAAATGTATAAATAGATATAGCACCATGAAGGCCAACCAGAGCCAGAAAACTGAATTTATTACTAACAGTTCTTTGTAGAAATAACACACAGATCAACAGTGACCAAGAACAGATCATTCTCATTGTGGATTTACCATGTAGAGCAGGGATGGTCCGGTCCTCAAGGGCTGCAGTCCTGCAAGTTTTAGATGTTTCCTTTCTCCCACAAACCAGTTTAAATTAAATGGCTCTCTGCAACCCAAGCAGGTTGACCCATTAATCTGATTCAGGTGCTGCTCCCAGACATATCTAAAACCTGCAGGACTGCAGCCCTTGAGGACCAACTTTGTCCATCTCTGATATAGAGTCTCCACATGAACAATCCACTTTACAGCTAGATTGTAATCATCATTGATAGCTTATAGAAACCTGGAAACATCCACAGAACATCTAAAGGGTAAGTCATCCATCACAATTTACCCCACATAGTTACACACTACTGTTCCGTGATAACGCTCGGGGGTGCTGACAATCTAATGGAACTTTTAAGGGTTAAAAGTATCTTGCCTTTCTGTCTGATTTTTGGGGATTTTGAGTTGGGCAGACACCACCTTTCATCTGAATCTCCGTAAGAGCAGCAGATTTCAGGTGGATGTGGGGTCTCTTTGCAGCTGCCACTACCAAATCTGTATTGCAAACTGTCCTGACTGATCACAGTGGGTGTATCATTTCATAAAAATAGGTTTTCTATTGATTAAAATCAGACATGGTCACGTTTACGTGAGAATTTTTATTCCCCTTTAATTCGGAATAAAAATTAAATCTAGTCCAGCTGCTGCTTCACAACGAGAATCAAAATCAAGTGAAAACGGTTCTTATTATGTGGTCGTCTATGTTGTAGCCGAAAACAAAAGAAACAGGAAGCAGAGTTTGTTTTCTTCCAGTAGACGTCACGTCCGCCCCCCGTCCAATCAGAACCCTTTCCAACCCCAGAGTATTAAGAGGAATAGAATAAGACGATTAAACGTGTTTTCCATATAAATGTGAATGGCCGTTTCCTGGTAAATACGAATCATTCATTCTGAATTAAAAAACATCATGTAACCGTCGCCATTAAGACATCAGATCCACAGTCAGTGCTAAAAAAAAATACACCTGGCTGTTTGTCTGGTGCTGAGGTCCCTTCAGGGGCTCTCGATGTGGTTGGTCTGCAGAGTGGGAGGATGGGCTCGTGAGTTATTGATTGAAACCTTTCATAATCTGTGAGCAGGTTCAGAGGTGCTGCAGGGCTGAACCCAGCCAGGATGTTTGTGTGTGTGTGTGCTAGTGTAATGCTCTGACATTGAAGATGCCCTTCCTGCCACCACTGAGCAGATTCAGCTGCTTTTCTCTGGAGAGAAACACCAGGAACATACATACTCTTTAAGTTTATGCTTTGGAAAAACATTTTTGTTGGGAAAGTGTTTAATGTCCTTGAGACATTTTAGGCGTCATACTTGAGTAGAAAACTAAGAGTCATTAAACCAAAAGTTTCCTCTCTAGTTCCTAAAATTGAAACGCTGAATAAATCGTGTTTTCACAGTAAACTAGAGCCTTGCTGCCTGAATGCTTCTGATTTCCTAAACTACTGGAGTCATTCTTTGTGCGGTCTCCTGTAGTTCACATTGTGTCACAGCCGGTCCAATCAACACCACATTATAATTTGCATGGGTTTCATGATAAACAAACTTATTAGACTGATTACATGGTTAACCAGTTCAGTGAGTCACTTCTAACTCCAGTCTGTTGTCCAGCTGGACTCTTCTTCCAGGAGTTAAACAATGTGTTTACTCCTGTTCCTCCTGAAGTCAACAATCATCTCTTTTGTTCTGTTTGTGTTCCAGACGAGGTGATTATTTCTGACTGACCAGTTCTCTGTTCTCAGCTTCTTGTCCATCACTTATACTCTGCTCAACTGCAGAGTAATCAGAGTATTTATACAGATGACAGGATTCAGAGTTGTAGTAGAAGTCTAAGGTGTACGGTGTGAAGAGAAATGGTGAGAGTACAGTCCCTTGTGGTGCTCCATCATCTCAGACACAACCTTTCAGTCTGTTTGTCATAAATCCAGGTGCTTGTGGAGGAATCCAGCTGGAATTTATGGAGCTTCTCACATAACAAAGCAGCTGAATTGTATCAGAATCACTTGAGAAATGGCGGAAAAATGATACTCAAAGTGCTGCCTGATTGGTCCAGATGAGAGTGGGTTCTCTGAAGCGGGTAGATGACGGCGTCTTTAACCCCAAACCAGGGGGTTTTCTAACTCAAACTGGTGTTGAAAAGGTGCTGAAGAATCCAGCAAAGTTGTTCTGAGCAGGTTTTCAGAACCCTGGTGACACCATCTGGACCTGCAGCCTACACCAACATCAAGCTGGTGTTCATTCATCACCAAACTGAAGGCCAACTTTCATATAACAGGATGTCAGAGACAAGCCGAGAAGATGGTGTCCCAAGAACACAACATCACAAGAAGACCACGTCCTCACCGTGTCAGGACTTCAGTCTTCTACGGATTAACAGTCAAGGTTTGCAGAGCGATGTGGCTGATAGATCTTTACCCAGATGATCCAGAAGAGACTGCAGACCGGCTGTCTGGTCTCATGGATCTGCCACGAGAGCTGCTGTGACCGCCCTCCACTATCAGGCCTGCTTGCACTGGAACCTGGACCTGCGGAGCGACGTTATGTAGAATCGTAGATCAAAGTGTGGAGAAGACGTAGAGAAGCTGATTGTTGAACCGACAGGGTAACATCTACCGGTGGAGGCAGTGTGATGGTGTGGGGCAGCATCTCCCTCACCCTCAACCCTCATACTCAACTCTGCTGCTCTTAAATGCATTTTCCTGGCAAATGTGGCTCCATTTAAAGGAAAATAAACAGACTTTCCAATGTTATAAGATTTATTACAAAGAAGCATTGTTACAAAAAATGTAACAAGAAATGTATTTACAGTTTGTGCCAAGTTTGTATAGCCTGTAAGGACTGATTATTACCATGTGTAATACAAAGAGAGAGAGGAAAACTCCACTCTGAGCTGCCTTGTCAAACACAATTAATTTTAGTTTAGCAGCTTTGTGCATCGTTGCATGAGATACATCTGCCCACATTTGTCAACTTGTACTTACTGAAAAGCTGAAGTTTACCCAGCTGTCTTACCCAGCTTCCAGCTTTTCCTGTATAGAAGACCATCCAGAAGACAATTTATGTCAGCATTTGTCCAGGAATTCTCCATATTCCATTCTGCCCGGCACCGTTATCGCTCTGGTATTTGAAGCCATCAAAGTGTGAGTGACTCAGCGGACACTTCAAAGTCTGTTTTGGGCAGCCAATGCATCCACACCGAGAGGCATTCATACCAATTTTATTCTTCAATTGTTTCTCATACTACCTCTTAACAGGGTTTGGAACAAATTTACATAAAAATGAAATGTCCGACTTCTGCTGTTCAGTTTTCGTGAGATCAATCTGGATCCAATCCAGATAGAAGAAAATGGATTTGAGTTGGCGGTCTGAACACAGCCTTAGAAGATTACTAACAGTTCTGGCATCCCTGCTGGCTCTGCCTCACAGTCCAGACCATAATATTGTCTTTCCATAGAGGGTGTACTATGTTGGCAGAGAAGCTAAAACTGTGTCTACACAGGATGCCTCCAGGCTCAGTGTTAAGCTGTAGGTCAGGAAGGAGTACTGAGCCAATTGAAACCCCATTTCACACAGAATGAGGGAAAATAAACCTAAAGCATAAAAATATATAGCACAGCTTAACTTTATGCAGAAGGCTCAAGTTAGATGAGACAATATGCTGCCAATATGCAGCTGGTCATCCATAACATAGCCATTAAACCAGACTCACACATCATCAGTGTCATCAGCCAATCAAACGGCTTGAAAAACCATCTATCTAATATGGTAAACTGCATTTACATCGACAGGGTCATTCACAAGAACGGTGCTAGGCAGTACCACTAAAATTACATATGAATATTTATCCCCTCCATGATTGGGTGTTAACATTTTTCACTGACTAAGAGAATAATTACTGCAGTAGGTTGGCTAAGAATAGACAAAAAATGCATTTTAATGTCTACAGTCTTAATAAGATCCTTGATTAAGTCTTTCTCCAGAGAACCATCAGAACCAGATCCTCAGCCGAATGGATTGTGATGGATTGTAGGGATGGGTATCAGATTTGATACTTTTTTTAGTATGGAGATACCTCTCTGTGTCACAATATCATGGCAGCCAATCAGATGTCATGATGCTGCTGCTGTTAGTGAAGAGAAGATGTTTTGTTTTGATATTTTACTGGTTTAATCCAGGTTAGGACACATTATGTTTTATTATATTTATCATGTATAACATATTATATTTTATTATTTCCCATGAAATTAATGTGAGTGAGCTCATATTAATCTTTGGTTTGATTATTTGATCTTTTAAAAAATGTTTATTTATAAAAAAAAATCTAATTTATTATCTTATTTTTGTTTAATTTATTCATCAGTATAATTTATTATTTCTAAATGATTTATTTCAAGTACTTACGTTCTTAGTTTTAGTTTTATTTATATTTCATACAGCCCTTGAAATAAAGCTATTAATGCACACTGTACAATCGTGATTCAGTCAAGGGGCAAAAAAGTATTGACATCGTCAATATCAATGAAAAAGTACCATAACCTAATGGTATTGTATCAACAGGAAAGATTTAGGTATTGCCCATCTCTAATTGATAGGTTACCTACATCAATGTTTTTCAACCTTTTTTGAGCATAGGTACATTTTTTTATTGAAAAAAATCACAAGGCACACCACAAACCGAAAATATTAAAAAATGAAACTCTGTAGCTGATAAAGTCATTCTTGTCAAAGATTTCTGGGCATTTTATTTGCAGAAAGTAATTAATTTGTTTTTCAAAAAATGTTCTTTAGACCAATTGGGTGAAAGTGGATCATTTCCCATGGCACACCTGACAATCTCTCACAGCACAGTGGTTGAAAAACACTGACCTAGATTGGTGCCTCTAACAAACACGTCTACTAGTGACACTTTACCTGAGCGTTCTCCAGATTTTTCAGTTTTACCTGAAGATGTGGAGGGTGCTGATCTTAGTTTTAGACATTCTTCAAACTCCAAAGCATGTTTGCACAACTTTATCTGGACATCATTGTCAGTAACTAGTAGTTTGGTCCACGTCCGACCTTCTAAAACGCAAGTATCTCCATGACAACAGATATGTCATCGTGTTCAGCTCCAACGTCTGCTACAGCTTCTCTTTCTGAACTTTCTCCACCTATTTTCACCCCTCAACATCTCCAATTACGCAGCTGCTCTGCTGCAGGTTTAGTGGTGCAGCAGTGAAAAAGGTTCCCTCTCCAATGGTTTCCTGCTGTGTCACATTCCCAACGTTGTTTGGCTGCTTAAACTATCTTTTGCAGTTTAAGATGAATTCATGTCCTAACAAAAATAAAATAAACAGTTTTAGGTCTGAACAGCTAAACCACCCAGCTGTAATACACACACCTACACACACTCTCCCAGTACTTCTTAGTCTGTACAGTTCTACAGGCTACACTGGGCTTGTTCTCCATCATACACTCACACTAATGAAGTCGAGGGAGGCAGCGTGGGGTTTGATGTCTTTCACAAGGACACATCAACATGTGGTCTGGTGCAGCTGGAAACTGACTCACAGACCTTCAGGTTGGCTGATTTCATCCTGAGCTACAACCCCCCCCCCCCCCCCCCCCCCCCCTCACATGTTACTTATTCTCACTGTAAGTACTTAGTTCACCTTTTAGATGTAATGATGATGTAAAGTGCTGAATAAATGTCTATTGATTGAACTCCAAACTGGCTCACATGACAACATGACTTCTGCCTTGCGGCATCATCACCACACGTTTGACATGTTCATGTTCTTCTGGTCAACAGTTGTTTCTGTTCAGTTTCCATCTTCATGAACTTAGTAAAGTTTCATTTTATCAGGTATACAGACATTTCTTTATAAATTTACCAGTTTTATATTGACCAGGATCAGTAACACGTTTCATCTCCTTTTCATCTTTAACCTGGTGGTGCCAGACATCCCCTGGGCCGGACATGACCAATAAATATGTTTTTTACTCAGTCTTTCTTCCAGATACGGAGACATGTTATACACCATAGGAAAGCTAAGATTCTTAAAATGTCAGTGGTGTATACCATTCCTGGCTACAATCATAACTTTAGATTCACTTAAGACTTATTTAAGACCAGTCGCAAATGCAATTTATCTTTGAAACCATACAGAAAAACCACAGATGCTCCATATGCAGACCACAAGCAAACATGTGGTTTTGGAATGTTTTCACATGTGAATCACATGTGATTCACATGTGTAGTTGTTGAAAATAGTAATTATGTGAAATTGAATCTGAAAGATGACACATATGTAATCCAAGGGCTCCAGTAATTTACAAACTTGTCAAATTGCAGGATTTTAAAATTTAACAAGGAAACACTTCTCAGTTTTGCTGAGTCACAAATGTTGTTTTGTTTTAGGGTTTTTTTAAACCCCACAAAGGGATATCCATGAAACTCAGCCAGGTTTGCCTTACATGTGTTTTGGTAAACCGACAGCTGCTCTACAGTTAAATATCCCAGTCTCCAAAACTCCCTCTGCATGTTAGTGTTAAACTCAACCATTTGATCTGCCTCTATAGCTGCACAATGAAGGCGAATGATGTCATTTTGCCATTCGAAGCTCCCAAAAAAAGCACAACCAAAACAGTCACTGATGTATTTAAAGGAACATGCACCAGTTTTACTGATAGATCTTGATAAAGTCTTCATTTAATTCTTTGAGATTCTTTGGGATACTTAATTTTATTCTTTGGGATTTAAGGATGAGAGAAATTCCCCCACTGATGCAGCCTCTAGTTGAAAGGCTTGTAGTTAAGGGCAGCAGCCCCTGACAAGTTTGTTTTGCGATGCACAATGCATGAGTAATCCACAGTTGTAAGTGGCTGCCTCTTCATTAACAACATTTAAGACATGAATGTGAGGAAATCCATCATTAGCGCAGCTCGCAATCACCAAACCCTACAGCGGCTGCAAACTCATAATCTAACGCAATTTGCATATGCAATTAGTATGAGCTTGAAGGAGAAGGATGTGATTGACAGCAGTAAAATGTTTTGCTAAGCTGAGCTGATTGAACCCAATTTACTCATGGTCAACTTTGTGGGAGTTGTGCTGTATACTCAGAGCTGATAGAGGGTCACCGTGCTGTTTGAAATCTTGACCTTCAACCTTTTCTGCAACAACAGTGTCCAACAGACAGAATATATTTATTCGTTTTTGTCCACCTTGACACCTCCAATTCTTCAACGGCACATCAGACCCATTTTTCAGGAGAGATTTGAAGAATTTGCCACCATGAAAACAAAGAAAAAGATTCAGCTGGCAGCTTGATAGAATCTAATCTTTGAGGAGGCACAGGCAGGCAGAGGACACAATCTATTTTTGCCCTCTTTTCTTTTTGATACCCTCCTCAAGGTGACTACGAAGTCAAAATTATAGTCAAGAACGATTTAAAGGTCTGCACTGAATTCTCTCCGTGCATATAGGACATGAGAGGACGGCTAAGTTTCATCAGAAATTCAAGGCCAATCTGTTCCCCGGGAGGAAAAGCAGGATGTCAAGGTAATGAGTTAATTTAGGAGATAAGGAACAACAAATGTAATCTCTGATATTTCACCTAGTAGCAAAATTGCTCCTCAGGCCTCAAGCCCATCCCATCAAACAGAGGAGGAAAAATGAGTCATTATCGTGACACTATGCTCAAGAGCCGTAAATAAGGATAATCATCCTCTCAAAATATAGTAAAGTTTACCCTGAGGATCTACTGTAAAGATTTCATTAAACCCTCCGGTGCGCATAATGAAGCAATGTCATTTCAACTGCTTCAGCTTAAGCAGCAAGGAGCAGGAGTCCAACAGCTTAAGAGAGCGCAACAGTTCTGCCACTATCACAAACCCCAGACTTCCTTTACAACAACATATCAAATTTAAGCAGATGTCTAGTTATCCCCCATGTGAGTCAGCCCGGCCTCCTGGCGCCATGTTAATGAGTCTTTTTTAGTGTGGCTGGGTAGAAATGTTCACACCCGAAAAGAAACCTGGCTGTGAGAATGAAAGAAACGGACCTCCATGTTTGCGTCATCCTTCACGGGAGCCTAGAATATCCTCCATTTTTTAACCTTTTCTTCACAATAGCCCCCTATGAGATCTGTGCAGAACAGAAGATGTTTGCACAGACCAGGAGGCAGCAATCCTAACATGTAGCATAGCCACATGGTGGGGAGAAACTCAGCTAAAAGACTTGACCAAGCGCCGGCACCCAAACCAAACACAGTTCAAACACTAAGCATTTATATGAGAATGTAACAAAAACATGAGAACAGCTCTGACCACTTTAGTCTCCCAGTAAGACCAGTAGAAACTCATCCATGCATTCATCTCCAGTAGACTGGATTACTGTAATGGCATTCTAACAGGACTTCCTAAAAAGAGC
>JAOXYM010000025.1:21091169-21103691 GCA_028567055.1 Leptatherina wallacei | reverse complement strand
TCATGGGCGCAACCCACATACTCAGCTGTGCTGCTCATCCCACAAATGCATGTTCCTTACAAATGGGGCACCATTTAGAAGGGAAATAAACAGGCTTTCCAACAGTATGAAATGTATTACCAAGAAGCATCGTTACACCAGAGAAATAATCTACCAAACACAAATTTCCGAACTTTTTGTTTGATGTTTATATACAAAGAGTATTTTAAAGGAAGAGATAATAATAGACAGATTGAGATAACTTCAGGATAGAGCGTGTATAAAGAAACGAGTGAAACCTCTTCTCTGTTCATGTCCCTTTTCACAGCTGTACAGTGATTACTGGCTGCAGTTAGGAGGCTGTTTTGATATAAACAAGACTGTTGGTTCATGAGGGGATCCAACAGCATGAGCACCAGATGTATCCTACCTGGTCCTGCTCAGAAATAGATTGGCCCCAGCACGCACCTGGGCCCCTCCCGAGCCGTAATGGAGGAGCAGCAGGCCTCGTTCCAGTCCTCTGGCTCAAAGCCCTCATGCCATGGAGAACAGAGGGGTCTAAAAAGCTCACATACAAACATCACCAACCTCTCGCTGTAATAGCTACAGTATGTCCTCCTATGTCAGAGGCTCGGAGTAAAATCCAAGTGGCATAACTCATGTGATGTCGAAAATAATTAGAGGGCCAAAGAAGGACAGAAAGAGCCCCGTCCCCCAAATTCCCAAATACAGCAGATAGTTGATGGTGTAATAGGTAAATATACAAGGAATTCATGTTTGTTTGGTCGGTGAATCCCACTGACATGTCTACCTGTGAAAATGAACAATATTCTTTCAGACTGGTCATGCCTGCAGGGAACGGGAGGGGGAGCTCTCTGCTTCTTATCCTCCACTTCTAGGTCTGAAATAAGTGTTTGTTTTCTTTTTGCTCTGGATCTTTTGGAAAATGTGTGTTAAAATATTTTGTAGTTGCTGACTGTTAGCAACTGTCTTAACTTCCCTCGGTGTGCGATGTGATTATGTTCAGTCCTGCTAGACACCAACGGCATGTGACTGCTCATGTGAATAAATTTACAGTGAAAAGGAGAATGTAAGTGACTCATGAACGGGAGGTTTATGAGTACTTCTAATGATGTATCCATTTTATCTCCTAGTTGTTATGAAAACGTCAGCATTAGCCCGTAGCTTATAGGACATTACAGGGTATGAAAACCATGAAACTAAACCAAACCAGTTACTAATCGTTCTGTTACTACTTTGATATTTACATGAATTATAGGAAACGCATTTATTGCTTGAAAACCTGCATCACTTGCGCAAAATATTCAGAGAGTCATGTTATCTTCGGTCTGTAGCCAATTAGCTTCAACTAGCTGCATTTAGACACAGACGTATACTGCAACGTTCTGTAGCTCATCAGGTACTTACTGCTGTTGTCTTTTAATAAACGCTGCTGGAAGATGTGAAAGAATTCATCTCATTTTAGTATGTTTGCACAACAGGCAAAGAGCTAACTTACCAGTCTAATAGTAGCCTACTGAGGCAAACAGAGTAGGTTATACATCCATTCTGCTCTTTCATCAGACTCCAACGAGCGAATTCTTTGCCAACGTCTACACGTGTCTTTCCTCTGGAGCAATTTCTTTCCTGCTTTGTCTTTATGGCCTCCTCAGACACCGTTTTCACCTTCTTACTTCGTTCAGCCATGACAAACTTTAGATGGAAGAGGAGGAAAACGTAGCACAATACAGAGCCCTCTGTGTTTATAGAGGGGGAGCGTGCAGCAAAGCCCTCCAGGTCACATGATCCCATGACAGACGGATCCGCTCCTGCAAAGTTACAATGTCTGGTTTCCGAAGAAGGCAGCCCCCTCGGAGCTCCGGCATGCATCCAATACTGTATATTGACCCCAGAAATCCTCCATTATTACTTACATTAGGCTAATATTGGGTAAAAAGTTACACAGTATCCCTTTAAGTCTGTTTTGTAAGTTTTTGTTTTATCATTAAAGGTAAAAATTCCAGCAGCATTTTTTCTATATTGCTTAACATCCTCTTCACACCCCGATTCCAGCAAATGAATTAAACACTGTAACATAAAAATAAAATATTTTAGTCACCTTTGGAACAGACATGGCTGAAAAAACACCATACAATCATTTTATATGGCCCGATCTAAACGATTGGATGGAGATATGTCTCTCAAACTCAGCTGCCATTCATCTCTCCCCCTCTGCGAGTTCCCCTCTTAGTGCACAAATCGCACGCTTGAGCCTTGGAGCACTTATAAACAAAGGCAACGAAGGAAGAGCCAGAGCTCGGCTAGCTACATTAGCTAGCATACTACATCAAAATGCAGAACTTAAACATAAGGGATATCATTGCAGAAAATGTGCCGATATCGAGTCAGTAAAGAAACTGTTTGGAAAGAAAATAGTTGAAGAAGAGCGGAGCAAGAGCAGAGTGTGCATCGCTGGCTCAACCAAAGCAAAAGAAAGGGCTGCAAAGACATGTCATGGTGGACATATTTCTACCTAATAAGTAAGATACTATTATGTCTTTATGACTTTTGGAAAAAACCACAGACCCCGACAAGTGTCAGCGATTAAATAAAAAAAGCCGGTGGAAATCCCTGTGCACGGATATTAAACTGTGCTCTCCGTTTTGCAACCCCTGCTCACGGTTTGATAAACTTTTGCAATCCCTGCTATCCGATTATAAAACTGTGTTCTGATTACAATCCATGGGCACACAGATTGTCCAGAGACCTCAGTTTAGTTTCGAGATGACCAATTTGGCTAACGAGGTTGTTATATTAACGTTAGCAGCTGTTGCAAATGTTATACTTTTTATCTCAGTGTAAAATACTTATACATTAAAACACGGAACAGCAGGAAGTGTATATGACAATAGACGATGCTTTAACAGTTTTCCAGGATCTCCCTACCTCTCTGTTGTAACTGATCAGCTTCATATGGTTTTATTGTTTATGTTAGAACAAGTGAGAAGTGGTGGACTTACCTGGTCGCTCATCGATAAGGAATGTTTTTTTATGTTCATGATTTTCAGTGTCTTCCTGCAGGTGCTCCTGATGATTGTCTGCTGTGTTTTCTTACAGAGGCCGTAGGATGTTTTCTGTTTCTTTAGAGGTGCAGCAGCTTTTTTTATTCTGATTGTGGTTGTTTTCTATCTTTTGTATCTTTGTCTCGCCAGCCAAAGTAAAAAGAAAAAAGTCAAGGAATAATGACTGCAAGGAGCATCATGTTTTCTTTAATGAAATATGAAACCGCTGTTGTAATCTCTACTTCATTTTGATAAGATGATGCTATTCTGTTTTCAAACAACCAGACCGAGTTGAATCAGCCCACATTGTCATGTTTCCTGAAGAGTCTCTGGGGTGATTAAACAAATTAGTTGTTTTTCCTGTTTTACTAATAAAGTGGGTATTTTTAAATCAACAATTTTGGCTATTAGGAAACATAATGCGAGTTCAGTTTCAGTCTCATCACCACTTTTATGACTCTTCTTCTACTCTCATTCTCTCCTAGTTTCAGCTGGATTTCCTTCCTCAGTCTCCTGGTAGGTCGTTGGGTTTTCATCATTGCAGTTGGCCGCCACTTTAGAGATCGAGACCAGCTGTTAGACTGGAGTGTGCTGACAGATACACAGTTAGTTCTGTAAATGGATCGGCTGAAATGTCTCATGCTTATCAAAGATTTCCAGGTACATTTCATGGTAAGGTTATTTTGAGACAGTGAGTGGACAATAAAGCTATAAAAACAATTAAACTAATAGTTGTCCTCGGAAATCAGAGGAATTTGTGCCGGTGGAGATACCAGATCTGCTCGGGGCCCTGTGCCTGCCGATGACGTCTCACCACGCCGCTCAATCTGCTTGGGCTGACGGTCTCGTAACAACCAGTTCTGCTCTGGTTTTTTAACAGCCAAATCTGCTCAGGGTCTCTAAACCTCGTTGTCTCTGCAACAAGATTTGTTCTCTTGATCTTGAAGTTCTAATATAAAACTACAATCCCACGAATATGTCCGAACCACGTCCAGCATACAGCAGACGTCACTGGCAGGTGCAGGGCCCCGAGCAGGTCTGACCACCCGGGCACATCTGGGACCTACACCTTAAATGACGAAGTGATCTTGTTTTTGCAGACGACTCCAAGATTCCAGATCTAAAAATGGCTGTACCCAGAAATACTTACAGTAGGCCTACTACTTGTACTGTACATTGTTGTGTTTATTAAAATTCTTTATAATTTACAAGTTAATAATTAGTTTTTATTGCAAATAACAGTGGGTTGTTCTTATCGAGAATTAGGTTGTTACAGTGGGCTTGTTTGTGAAAATTGCGTCAATAGCATATGTGTTGTTTATTTATCATTATCACCAAAACTGGCTGCCGTTCTCATGGCGCACATCTTACTATGGGTTTGTAATTTTCTGGTTTGTAGATGCTCATAAATTGGATAATTTGGAGGCGTCCATTTTTTCCGAGTTGGTGGAGGTGGAACGTCAACAACCTGGTAATGACGTCACCTACTCTCGAGCACTCAGAATTAAGAGACAACTGAAATGCACCATTAAAACAAACAAGTTGAATTGTTTCCATTTTCTTTGTTCCAACAACCAACGTGTGGGACTATGATAACGTCAGACTGTACGACCTTAGTTAATATAGCTAGATAATAAAAATATTTGGTTTGAGACTCTGAAGTTTTCACTATCCTGGTTTAACCCTTGTGCCCTTTTCAAGTTCAGTACCCTCTGGGCCAAAAGTGTACACACACAAAAATTTCTATAAAATCGTCATACATTGATATTTTTTCAGCTTTTTTTCATAAATCATTTAAATAATTTCCATCCAGCTCAAAAATACCAAACATGTACAGATTTTTAGGATTTTAACTCTTTAAATGCCCGTTTTAATATTTGAATTACAACCTCATTCATTACAAAAAACTGAATCATTTTTAGGTAATAAACATTCGAGGGATGGACGTTTGGTGGTGATTAGACACGTGGATATGTCAAAGATTATCAATTTAAATTGATTTTATTTTATTTGTATTTTTTTACGTAGTGTCAACTACTCCCTTGCAACGTTTGACCACAAAGGTCACCTGAGGAGACTAAAGTCTTCAACTGAGTATAAAAGACATTTGATAGAAAAAGACACTGGATTTCAAAAATGAGTCCAAAAAGATTTGTAGCAAAACATTTTTTGCCGCAACACATACGAAATGATCACCAAGTCAAAAAAAAGTTGAGAAAAAGGTACAATAGTGTCACAAGGAGGGCAGCTCTGTCTACAAATAGAAATTTATTCTCTCAGTTTTTCATGTAAACATTTTAAAGCTCAACATCCAGAATGTGGTTCAGTCTGTTTCTGTTCAGAGAACAGATTGTTTTTTATCTAAATATCTGATTGGTCTCAGGAAAAGAATTTGATTTATTTCATATTTTAGTTACTTTTCGTGATTTGATTTGAATGGAAGTGATTGTGTTGAATCAGTACGTGGATCGCATCGATCGCTGGATGGAAATCTTATCATGGGAGCAAACATCGAATTGTTATCCTCTTAATCGATGTATCATAAAAGCCTCTGTAGAGCTGCAGAAAGTCCTTCACAAGGCTACATAATGGTCTTTAAGTGGCAGTGATAATAAGCAAAGCACTGAAAATGACCTGAGGACGTCCGTCCTTTTCGTTCAGTCCAACCAACCAATCCAACTGCTTTTCTAAAATAAACGGGAGAGAAACTCTGTATGACTGCTCCAGTCAGCAGGACCTCCTATTAAAAAATGTCAAGGATATTGATCGCTTTCATGCTCTCAACACAGCCAGTAGCTAAAGGCAGGCTTTTTAGAGGCTTCAGTTACCCACACCTCTCCACCAGTGTGTAATTCCCAGAGAAAAGGATTCCTCTGCCCTCACTGTCTGTGCACACGGCGTCCCAACAAGCCTGGCGTTTCTCTTGTTTACAGATCGACAGCATCTCTGGGCGAAGCTGGGCGACAGCCTGTGGCAGACTGATGGATGATGTGACACTCATGTGCCGCTGTGTCAACCCTGCAACCACCTCCCACATACTCCTTTCACCCGATTCCTCTCACTGCCTGAGGACGGAGAATGAAATGATTATAAATGCTGATGAAGCTTTAGGTCATACCTTTCTTTGAATGCATCTGTAAGAAAGGCCCGATGGGTAAACAGTGAGCAGCTGTCAGCTTGCCTGACTCTTCTGGCAAGGTTAGATCCGGAGGTTAGATGACTAATGCTCAGCAGTGGGGAAATGAGGGACAATAAGAGGGGACATGACAAGATCAATAAATGAATTCTCAAAATTCCCAAGAAATTACATAAGTTGTAATTGGAAAGAATAAAAATCAATAAAATGGGACACAGCTTAAAAAAGATTCTAAAGAAAATACCCTGGGTAGCAGATAAATCATCCAGATATGTCACAACATAAATGTCATTCACTTAAATGTATGGGAACAAGAAATCTGATTTGGATACAGTTAATATTTGATCTGAAATGGAGTTTTGTAGTTGAGTGACATGAGTAAAACTGGACCTAATCAGTGCTTTGAAGGCAGGCACAATGATAGAGGAGCTGAATCTTAGATTACAAATTAGTATTCCAATTTCCCAGATCAGTAAACAGCATTCAGTCTTATCAATGGTGTTGGACAGACTAATCTTATATTGATTTCTACCTTCCTCACACTCTACAGCCAAATATTCACAGAAAATTGAAGTGCCACCTGGCTCAGCTGATACTGAATGACAATTTTCCAAGAATCATTTTTAACCATACCCTTCAGAGAGTCACCAGAGCGAGACAGATCGACAATGCTCCTCCACAACGCTCCAAGACATGGAACCTGCTGATCTGAACATGCTACTTTCTACGTCTGGCAACTTGGATGCTGGGCAGCTGTTCCAGCAGACATGTTTTAGCTTCCACAGTCAAAGAGGCTCTGCTACGTTGATATGTCCATCACAGTGAACCACGAAGGCTTTGTGGACTTGCTAATCCATCTCACAAGTATCTCACCTTTTTTTGTTGTGAGCACAGTTCAAACTTGGACCTCTGGACCATTAAATAGATAAACCCAAATAGATAAATGAATGATAAAAAAATGTTTCAGAGATCAGGGAGAGTTTATTTTTTAGGTTTTGGAAAGAAACATCATTACACATCATCATGTCTTGTTTTACATAAACATAAAAGCCAAAATTACTTAGATATATTTTATTTTATTTCAAAACAGTATGAACTTTCTGGATCTGTTAGAATCTATTATAAATCCAAGTTTAGTCATTACAACCACTGAATACAGTCTTGATTGCTATATAGTAAGAAATCATAGATTGTCGTGCCTCTATAGCCTTTATTATACAGTTAGTAGACAGAAAATGGGTCAGAGCGACAGGGTTCCACATTCCTTCCTCCTCCAAATCACCATCTTCCTCCTCATCTTGGAGGATCAGATCAGGGGTCTGTTGCGCATCATATTTTGTTGCCATGATGCCAGTAAGTGAAATTACAGCTCAGTAGCTTTTCATAAAGTTATCAGACGCCACCATCACCCTCCCAACCCAAACTGGTTGAAATTTTTAGATTTTCTCTGACATTGCAGGTGCTGATATTGTGTCTGTATCGTGGTTCTCTTTGATCTCTGCATGACTTCTGTTCCCTTTGTCCTGCTGTTTCACTATCATACTGTTTCCACCCCCGCTTTTGTAAGACCTGACCAGGGACAACAGATGAAAACTAGCTCTTTGGTTTAAATCTGGCATATTTAGAAGTGTTCCTTTGTTTTTTATTATGCTCTGTCCCTGTTAAATAAACAAGTAAGGTAAAGTTTAAACCGACTATTGTGGATAGATGGACATTTACTTCTCTGGCAGCTTGTCTGGTGGTTCGCCCTGCTTCCAGCTATCCAATGGCATGATCCTGGTCAGGTTGTCCCGGCCCTGGTGTTCTTACAGTTGTCAGTGTCTCTGACCCTGTGGAGCCTACCTATAAAGGGTTGGTTGTGTTTTACTGGAGCAGTCATTGGGGATTAGTTGGATAAAGAAATTCTGACTTCTTCCCCAAACTTGCGTTTTAAGACACATTAATCAGTCAGTCGTGACCAAATCCCATTCTGCGGATCACTTCAGGCTCATACGCTGGAGTCTGATGGAAGTCACATTTAAACTAATGTAAACAATCATGTAAAAATGGAAAAAAATCTAATCTCTAACAAAAATCAGATTGGAGTGTGAACGTTACCCTAGCCTACATTTTAATGGTGGAGGGGGTGGGGCAGTAGGACACCTGGATAATGGACAAGGGGGCACTGGCTAAAAAAAGGTTGAGAATCACTGTCCTGCAGACCTGCTGTTTGTTTCAAAGTTTTAGTGGTAAACTATCAAAAGTTGTGAGATAATCACCGTGTATAAACGTGTAATATAGCAGCTGCGTTCAAAAATAAAATAAGGAGGCTCAAAGATTAAAGAGCTTTGTTTGAAGCAGATCGGCTCACACCTGTAGGGTTGGATCTGATCTCAGGACCAGAACAATTAACCACATGATGGTTAAGTAGAACTAACAGCAGCGACTGACAGCCTATCATTTTCCTGTGCAGCGTTATCTATAATTTAGCTCAATAAAAGACTGAAATGTCTATGATCATTCAAACGTCCTTATTCAGGTAGTTCTTTCTTTGTCAACTTTTAAAAAGAGTCATGCTCACACATACTAACAGCTGATTGTTCTGCACCGTAATTTTCATCCACAATCGACAGTTATCGTTGGTCTTCAGCTGACTCCCCCACCGATACTCCCACAGCTCAGAGAAAAGAGTTTGATCCAGTGGCTTCTACAGTGGAGTAGATCAGAATAAAAGGTTGACCTGCCAACACAAGTTAAACTCAGAAAGAGCCATCATGACATGTTTGTTGGCCCCCAATGAGTCACTGATGTTTCATCAAGATCAGTGAGAGCAGAGGTTAAACTGGGCCAGGGCTCTCACGATTTTCAGATCTGAAGAATTCAAATAGTTTTGGAAATGAAGACAATGAAACTCCTTTTGTTCTCTTTCTGCTGTGAAATACCAAGAACTCGTGTCCATCATGCTCTGATCAGAACTTAGTGATCAAAGATTCTAGACTGATGTGCCGGGTATTTTCCTCTTTCTTCCTGATCCAGTTGGAGATGTCGTCACTCAGTCAGTCTGAGTCAGTAATAGGGAAGGCAGGAAAATAGCGGGAATGTGAGGTTATGGGGGGAAACAGAGCTTAAAGAAGAGTAATTACGTCAGATCTTAAGATCTTGTGTACAGGTCAGGTGGGATGAGGAGTTAAAGACCCACTATGTAAGTTTTCGACCTTAAAACTCGGCTTCCCGGACTCGTTTGATGTGTCATCAAGTGACATCTATTATGTGCATTTCTAGAGCCGTCGTGGCCCAGCAGCCCCGCTGCCGAGCAACCGCACTACACAACTTTCACATCCGGGACGCCAAGTTTCGCTTTGCGCCTGCGTTACACGCTAGCAAGCAAAAGTAAACAAACCGGTCGTTTTGAACGCACGTCGGCGGATTCAACAAAGAAATGTTTGAAGACATTATCGGACGAAGAGAGGAAACTAAGGAGAGCCAAAGAAGAGCAAGAGATAAGACAAGAGTCAAGAAAAGACTGTTTGTTACTGTGTGGAGAGGCTCACAGTACAGGTAGGATCCAAGATGGATGCCTAATTAGCCGTCCTGAGGGGGCGCATCACTGGGAAAATAGCATAAGTTATATAGTGGGTCTTTAATAAATGATCTAAAGATTTAAATATGGGTTATGAAGGGAACTATTCCAAGGTTTGATCTATTGGGTGAGAGCAACTGCATATAAACAATGGAGCATCATCAAGTACAATCAAACAGGTTAATTTAAATAAATAAAAAAAAAAGATGGGTTGACGTAAAATATTCATGTTCTGCACCGCTTAATGCATTTCAGGGTCACGGGGGGGGGGGGCTGGAGCCTATCCCAGCAATTAGCAGGTGAGAGGCAGGGTACACCCTCGCCAGTCTATTGCAGAGCTAATAAAGACAGACAGACAACAATTCATGCTCAGTGTCACTCCTCGGGAGAGTTTAGAGTGATCAATCGTTCCATCACAGGTGTCGACAAATGTAATCCACAGGCTAGACGTGAAATCCAAACATCCAATAAAATGGTTAAAAATCTGCCTCAATAAAACTCATGCAATAAAAAAATAAGCCACAAATAACCATATAAAATACAAAACATGCATTAAAAGCAACATTGATCCCTCTTGCCCTGCAACACTTGAACTTGAATCTGGACTTCTTGTCTCTTGAAAACATTTTGCTTCTCATCTAAAACGCTTCTACAGTTCAAAACCGACTGGTGAGGAGTTCCAGGTCTGGCCATTCTCACTTGAGTCAGTGAAGTCACATGAGTGTCGTTGACCCACCCAATCATCTTGTGGGTCGTTAGGATCGTTGCCACCTGTGAATTGTTTACCTGCCTTTCGTCACAAGACTCCAGGTGCCAATGGTTTTGAAACAGCTTGAGGAGGAGAGTCAAGACTATACCTGGTGGCTGTCAGTGGCCAAAAGTCTTCTAGACAAAAACATGCTTTCATTTATGAATGGATCCAGTGGCCTCAGGTTACTACTTCAACATTGTGTACATGTGTACTGTCTTCTTCTATGGTCCTTTTGAAGCTGGATTTATGCTTCCGCGGCGTCTGCGCAAGGTCAGTGAAAGCATCACCGTTGTTGGTTGCAGGTGTAGGTCTGCAGAGGTTTGATGCACCTCTTCCAGACCTAACGTGCAACACAGCACGGTTACACAGAAGTACTCCCTTGTGATTGGTCAGTTTGTGATTACGTGTCTCTAGATTTCTGGATCTTCTTGCTGAATTTGTGCGGTAACCAGCATTTTAAATAAACAACACACAACATATCTTTTTCTTTGCTTGCTTCCACGAGCTTGTGAAGACACGACACCTCGCTGGCCGCCATTGAACTCCGCCCTGTGGAGTTTACCTGCTGAGACCAGCCTCACTGCCACCTTCAGATTCGGAAGAGAAACTGCAACACGATGCTGTAACTCTACGTACTAGTGTGAAAGCACATTTCACCAGCGTCATCTATACACTGGCTCTACCGTACGCAGACAGTATAAATCTAGCTTTACTTGTGGACCCATGGTAAGTAGATATAAATGATTCATTCTAAGAAAATAAAAACACAAGTTATTATAGTAAAGAGAATAGATTGCCATAAAAACAGTTTTTAATGATAGATTACAATTTTCTGTCATTGATCTTTATTTTGTTTCTCATTTAAGAGCAACGCATCCATCAGAAGGTCGATCTACAAGTCAATAACTAGCTTTGTCAGACAGAGTTTGATGTTAGATATAAATTATTCCAAAGATGATAGCTGAATACATGCTAATCAGCTTTGATGAAGAAGACGATGAAAACACTTACAAATATGTTTTCCACAGATTTACTGACTGCGGCTAAAACGCAACACAAGCCTAATTTTACTCTAACAATGACCAACCTCACCTTCACAATCAGCAAGGCAAAAATCATTAAAACAGACAATTCACTTCACTTTTCTTGTGAAATCTTCCTTGTATATCTCTAGCTGGCTCTTTCATATCCTTGTGGAAAAGACTGTAAAGCTTTTTAGATAAAAGCCCCCTCAGCTCTCTGGATGTCATTTACAACAATTTCAGCCAATTTTCAATGGATAAGCCCTCGACCATCAGTTTTTTAAAAATGATAAACATGGTGTTACAAAAAGGAGATTATAGTTTAATAAAAGCAACAAGGTAAACAGAAATCTGCCAGAAAATTAAGCTCTCAGGTTATGATAAGTAGGGATGTGCTACCTAGAAATCCATTTAAACAAATGAAGACAGCCTTTTACAGCTATGCCAGCATTAAGACTACAAGATGATTTCCATTGACATGAGATGTACTGTTAGGAGGTAGTTATTTATCCAAACAGGACACCGGTAACAATTTTCATATCATTGTGTTTTACAGCTAATAAAAAACAAAACTAACTATCCATTTCTGCCTTTTTTTTAAAAATGCAAACTCCCTTTGTAGCTCTCAGTACATTTACATTCACTCACCATCCATTTTTATCAGCTCCACCTGTTCAATTGCTTGTTAACACAAATATCTAAACAGCCAATCACATGGCAGCAACTAAACACATCTAGTCATGTAGACATGGTGAAGACGACTGATGAAGTTCAAACTGAGCATCAGAATGAAGAAGAAAGAAGATTTAAGTGACTGAACGTGGCATGGTTGTTGGTCTGAGTATTTACTAGGATTTTCACACACAACCATCTCTAGGGTTTACAGAGGATGGTCTGAAGAAGAGAAAACATCCAGTGAGCAGCAGTTGTCTGGACCAATTCAATTCAATTCATCTTTATTTGTATAGCGCCAATTCACAACAATGTCATCTCAGGGCGCTTCACAGACAATC